>WOVY01007601.1:0-86705 GCA_013436015.1 Rhipicephalus annulatus
ACACAGGTACACCTTAGAACGACGAAAGCAGCGTGTCCTCAACAGCTGAGCCACAAGATTTTTCTTCGTTCTCCAGTCACGCCAGAGGCCCCACTATCTAATGTCCGCTAAATGCCCCATCATCGTTTTTGTCCCCGTGTAGACACGGGTCATTTGCCTCCCTCTGGAAGAGCATCGACCCGATGCGAAGTCAATAATGCAATTTTTCTCAAGAAAAGTCTCACGCAATCACTCGCTGACGTAAGGCTTCATGCGCACTACGTAAACGAGTTCAGGATGGTGCTGGCGACGCTTGGAGCTACACGAATTGTGGGGAATGGCTTCGTAAGTGACGTCACTCAGTTGTCGCAGCACTCGGTATGGCCCAAAGTATCTTCTTAAGAGCTTTTCTGATAGTCCTCGTTTCCATACGGGTGTCCAAACCCATACTTTGTCGCCAGTTTGATAGACAACTGCTCTGCGGTGAGCATTGTAGCGGCCTGTATTGTATTCTTGCTGCTGGCGGACCCGTAAACGTGCCAGTTGTCTAGCTTCATCGGCGCGTTCCGTAAACGTGTTGGCGTCTCGGTCGATGTCGTCACTTTCGTGCGGCAGCATCGCATCTAACATAGTTCGTACTTCTCGTCCATGAACGAGGCTGACCGGGGTCATGCGGGTCGTTTCTTGCTTGGCCGTGTTGTACGCAAACGTTATGTATGGCAACATTTCATCCCATTTTTTGTGTTCAATGTCTACGTACATCGAAAGCATGTATTCAATGGTTTTCTTCAGACGCTCCGTCAGCGCGTTTGTTTGTGGGTGGTAGGCAGTGGTCTTACAATGCGTTGTTCCACTCAGCATCAGGCCGTGATCCAAAAGAGCTGCCGTAAATGCGGTTCCTCTGAGTGTGATCACGACGGTTGGCGCACCATGCCTCAGTACAATATTTTCGATGAAAAATCTTGCCACCTCCACTAATGTACCTCTCTGGAGAGCCTTTGTCTCGGCATAACGGGTCAGATAATCTGTCGCGACGATAACCCAGCGGTTCCCTGCAGTAGACGTAGGTAGTGGGCCCAAAATGTCCATCCCTATTGAGAGAGGTACCAACGTGGTGCTTCACGGCTGTGGTTAGTCTCAGCCAGTAATACCTTTGCTATACTCTGGCCAACGTTCTTATGTAACCCAAATGGCCAGAGGTCACCTCGTTATGGCATGGTTTGAGTACTTCGGTACGAAGGGCTGCTGGTATGACGACCAGGTAGGCGGATCCTGTCGACGAAAAGTTTCTTTTGTAGAGTACTCCACCCCGTAAACAAAACGATGACAACACTCTTGCGAAAACTCTTGGCACCTTTTGAGATCTGCTTTCCAAGTAGTTAATTAAGCCAAGCAACTCAGTGTCGTCACGTTGTTGCTGCGCAATGGCGGTCGTGTCGAGGACACCGAGAAATGCCGTTTTCTCCTCCTCAGGTAGGGTTGCCGACTCAGTGGGTGAACGGGACAGACTGTCAGCGTCCACATGTCGCTTGCCTGACTTGTGCACGACCGTCATGTCAAACTCTTGACGTTTTAGGCTCCAACGCGCTAATAGGCTGGCGGGATCTTTTAGATTAGTTAACCAGCAAAGAGAGTGATGGCCACTAATAACCTTGAAGTGCCGGCCATACAAGTACGGGCGAAATTTCATTACTGCCCATACTACGGCGAGGAATTCTTTCTTTGTTGTTGAATAGTTAGCCTCTGCACGTGTTAGCGTTCGGCTTGCGTAGGCGATCACTCTTTCTGTGTCCTATTGTCGTTGCACAAGCACAGCCCCAAGACCTACATTGCTAGCGTCTGTGTGAAGCATCGTCGGGGCTTCTTCGTCGAAGTGGGCAAGCACCGGGGGCGTTTGAAGACGTTGACGCAGGTCATTAAAGGCAGCCTCCTGTTCCTCTTTCCACTCAAAGGTAATATCATCTCTTGTGAGACGAGTTAGTGGCGATGCGATGCGGGTGAAGTCTGCGATAAACCGGCGATAATAGGCACAAAGGCCCAGGAAGCGTCTGACAGCCTTCTTATTGGAGGGTACTGGGAACTGTGCGATGGCGGCAATTTTTCCAGGATCGGGCCGGACGCCTGCGTTGCTGACGACGTGACCGAGAAACTGAAGTTCGTGAAAACAGAAATGACACTTTTCTGGTTTCAATGTCAGGCCCGCGAACCGTATGGCACGTAAAACAACTTCCAGCCTTTTGAGATGCTCGTCAAAAGTGGTCAGAAACACTATAACGTCGTCCAGATAGACTAGGCACGTCTTCCACTTGAATCCCGAAAGTACCACGTCCATAAGCCTTTGAAAAGTCGTGGGCGCGGAGCACTAACCGAAAGGCAAGACTTTAAATTCGTATAAACCATCTGGCGTCACAAAAGCGGTTTTCTCTCGGTGTCTTGGGTCTACCTCAATCTGCCAGTATCCGCTCCTTAAGTCCATGGAAGAAAAGTAGCGAGCGTGCCGAAGTCTGCCAAGGGAGTCATCAATACGTGGGAGCGGTTAAACATCTTTCTTGGTCACCCGATTCAGCTTTTTGTAGTCCACGCAAAAACGCAGGGTGCCATCTTTTTTCTTTACTAGCACTACAGGCTATGCCCAGGGGCTCTGTTACGGTTGAATGACGTCATCTGCAAGCATTTTCGCGACTTGTTGTTGTATGGCTTCGCGTTCCTTTGAAGCTACACGATAAGGGTTCCGGTGGATAGGTGTCACCTGTCCTCGGTGATTATTCGGTGCTTTGTCAAAGGTGTTCAACCAACTCGTAATGTCGTTGAAAAGCAGTCGCGGAATTCCGCTAGCAGCTGAAGAAGTCTCTGTCGCTAGTCCTTTGACAGGGTGGTGCCAACGTCGAGAACAGGTTCTGGTTTTTGATTAGGCGCTTCGTCCAATACCGACAAACATAAACTGCCTCGCATTTCTACAATATCGTGGTACGAAGCGACAGCTGTGCCCTTCGGAAGGTGCCGGCGCTCAGCACTAAAGTTCGTCAGAAGTAAATTCGTGGATCCACCAGTGAGACGGACGATACCTCGTGCGACCGTAATGCCATTACTAAATAGCAGCGAGCCAATTTGGTCAGCAATGCCTTCGTCATCAATTCTTCGTGGCCTTCCACCGAAACAAGAGTGCATGAGCGGGGCGGGACGACTACATCATCATCAATTATACGTAAACTGTTACGTATTGCGTCTGAACAGTCAACTAAACCAGGGCTGTTGCGGAATGTTTTTGAACGGTCCGGGATGTTGATGACGGCACCATATTCAGAAGTCCATCCCTATGATCAAGTGCTTGCAACATGAGGTGAGGATGACCAACGTCGCCACGAAAGAAGAGCCACCGATGTCGAGTCTTGCTGTACACCTTCGGACAGGCATCAACAATTGGCCGCCTGCTGTCCTCAGTCTAGGTCCCGTCCACGTAGTCTTCACTTTTTTGAGGCGTACGGCAAGGTTTTCACTTATGATAGAAAAGTCGGCGCCGGTGTCAACTAAGGATGTTACTTGCTATCCGTCCACCGAAACGCTAAGATCTGTGGTCAGAGTTTCGTCGGTGTTACAACTTCTCGGCTTTACGGCGTCTTGTGGTACAAGTAACGGGGGCTCTTTTTCGTCGCCTTGACGGCCTGCAACCTCACCCCCGGAGGTCGCCGCCTTCATTTTCCCCGGCGTGGACTCGGTGACCTCCTTCCAGTGACGTCGGCTGTAGTACGGTGGCGCGACGAAGGCGAATAAGCCGGAGACGGAGAGCGTGGTCGACGTCCCAAACCTGGCTGATAATCAGGCACACTGTCATTATTATTGGCACGGCAGTTGTCAAAATGAGACTGATACAAGAGGTGTCTTTGAGAATTAGCGTCCCGGTGTGGTGCGTAGCCGTCGTTGGTGCGTTGATCGTCAGACCATTGCCGAACAGGTCGAAACATATCTACGCGGTGCCAGCAATGGCGGGAAATGTGGCCCACACCTCCGCAGGTAAAACAAAGCGGATGCCTAACTACAGTGCGGCAGGCGTCTGTTTTACGAAGTGTGGACGCCGCAATGGCTCGTAATGTGGCAAATGCCGTGTCTTGTTGAGAGACGGCTCTTGTACGGCAACATTTCGTACAGCGGCATTACGGCAGGGCACCGTGTTGTCTGTTCTTGCGGTGGCGACCAAGGAACGGCTGCCGATGGCTGGCGGTACGACGGCGCAACGGGCAGTGGGCGGCGAAGTGCGGCTGCGTAGCTCATAGGTCGCTGATTGTCAGTAGGATCAGCTGTTGAAAACGCTTGGCGTATTTCTTCGCGGACGACTTCAGCGACAGACGCCGTGGGTGGTTTCGTGACAAGATTCCGCAGCTTCAGCAGCTCTTCGCGAACAATCTCTCTTATTAAATCGCGCAACGAGCTTTCATTGTCAGATGTCGTAGCGGCGACTTGAATGTGGGCGCTGCCGGACAAGCGATCGTATATTCGGCATCGTAGTTGAAGCAACCCGTTCGAAAGCCGTAGCTTCTTTGATGAAGTCTGTCACGGTGCTTGGCGGGTTCCGCATGAGTCCGGTGAACAAATGCTCTTTAACGCCGCGCATGAGGTAGCGCAACTTTTTGTCGTCGGTCATGTGCGGGTAAGCTTTACGGAAGAGACGGGCCATGTCCTCAGTGAACATTGCGACCGTTTCATTGGGTTTCTGAACCCGTCGCTCGAGTAAATGCTGCGCACGTTTGTGCCGGTCGACATCGGCAAATGTGTCAATCATCCCTCTTTTAAAGTCACTCCATGTTGAAAAACTGCCTTCTCTGTTCTCGTACCAAGTTCTAGGGCTGTCGTCGAGATAAAAATAGGCACGGGAAAGCCTTTGTTCAAGGGACCACTGGTTGGTGTTGGCGAGACGTTCATAGTGATCAAGCCAGTCTTCGACGTCTTCATGTGCTCCACCACCAAAGCGATCAGGCACCAGCGGTGAAAAAAGGGTTGCCTGAGATTGGGTTGGCAAACTACTGTCTCGTAGTAGCTGTTGTGGACTGGCGGTGGCCATTGGTAGATCTGAGCGGTGCCTTGTAGAGTGTTCCTGTGAGAGGGTGAACTCTGGAAGGAGGCCTCGCAAGCGACAACTGAAGCGATGCACGGGAGTGTCGGCAAGTGCTTCTGGGCTGGATGAACGGCTCCCCGTGGGAGTGTGGAGCACCAGGCGTGGTCACGGGCCAGCAGCTCCACCAGTGTCGCGGTACAATGCGAATAAAACACAGGTACACCTTGGAACGACGAAAGCAGCGTGTCCTCAACAGCTGTGCCTTGTTTGTTTGTTTGTTTGTTTGTTTGTACCCTTTGATCCATGGCTCGTACCCACTCTGGGGGATTGGCCAAGAGAACATATAGTCTCATATGGACGATTACTGCATTATTGTTTACAACGAAAAAAAGGGGGGGGGGGAGTTGTATAGTGAAGACAGTATGTTAAAAAAAGAAATAAACCAAAGATTTAGATAGTGAGAAAAAAATCCACAACAAAGTAGACACTAATAGCTACAACTTGATTTTGGGAGCCGACCAGACAGCTGGTTTTGCAAAACCCGATTAATTTGGTATGTCGCACATTTATCCAGAATTGAAAACTACTTTTCGACCCGTTTTTTTTGAGTGTCTGTTAACGTGGGCTTTATGTTGAAAAACGTTTAGAGTCTTGAATAAAATTACACACCGCATCGAATGCATCTCTGTGGCAATTTCCCAAAACAGAGGCACCAAAACTTCGAACATTTTTTGTGGTTAATTTTAAACCTAGCTTCGCAAATAGAATATCTAAAAGTTGTTTCCTAATTAATGCATAGTTACGACTTGAGCCAAAATAATGTTCAGTAGTTTCTGATTTTTCGCAGAACGAACAAAGGGGGGAAAGTGTCAGACCAGCCCTGTGTAAATAAAAATTTAATGGGGGGACACGGCTCCGGAATCTAGAGATTATAATTTCAAGTTTCTTTGACGGACTCCACTGGGCTTTCCATGGAAATTTGAGGTGCTGATAATCTGTCCATTGTGTGATATTTTCTAAACTATCTGTAAAAATAGCGAATTTCCTATAACGAACCCCTGATAAATATTCTAACTCAGGAAGTACTGAAATTAATGATCCATCGAGTGATGCTCGGGCCGAAGCATCTGCTAATTCATTTAATTGTAATCCGCAGTGACCTGGGACCCACACTAATTTGAGGAGTTTTAAATGCGGTGGTGCTATTGTGTGGAACGCTGCTAGGGCACGTGATGGCTCAGAGTTTGTCAGAGCTGCACACACCGAAAGTGAGTCTGTTAGGATGATTGCACTGGTCTCTGTCGTAGGAATTTTACGAAGAGCTAAAATAATAGCTACTAGCTCGGCTTCAAATATAGGAGCCTTCAAATCTGGAAGCCTTACTGAAAAAGACCAGCCAAGGAAATCAGACGCCATTCTTACGCCTGCCTTTTCATTGTTGACAAAAGCATCTGTAGCTATTACATTTTTTGTTTCTGCATGTACCAAGTAATTGTTTTTAGTAGTGGTCAAAAATCTAAGAGATTGCAACTTGGCTTGTGGGGGGAATATTCCATCGTACTCTATTCTAATGTTGATGGTTGAGGAATTATTTTCAATTACTGTGCTAATGTCTAAATTTATGCAATCCAGTTTCTTTTTAGCGAAAATTATCTGAGGGGTATGAAATCGAGGCCAATGTGCAAGAAAGAAAGAGTCAGGGTCGCTGATAAATGCGTACTTTGATCTTCGTGCCGGTAAACTGTAGAACTTTAAGAAGGTTTGAACCGTTAGAATGCGGAATCGACAGAGGAGTGTTGGCAATCGCGCTTCTTGATACAATACACTATTCGCCACGAATCTGGGAAGTCCCAGGCATATTCGCAGGGCTTCTCGCTCTAACAATACTAGCAGTTTAATTTTATAACCAATGGCCCCCGAGAATAATACACACCCCAATTCCAATATTGGTCGCACATAAATTTTATATATCATTAACATTGTGTGTCGGCGCAGCCCGTATTTTCTGTTGCTTAACCTGCGTAATAAACCTATCGCCCGTTGTGCCTTTGCTGTTATATAATCAATGTGTGGGATCCAATTTAGTTTTTCATTATAAATCATTCCTAAGTACTTGACTGAATCTACTTGTGCAATAGGTTCCCGATTGTACAATACAGAAATTGAAACTGTATCTGCTATAGGAAACACCAAGAGCGCACTTTTACAGATGTTCAATGACAATAAAATGGATTGCAACCCAATTTCTAGTGTATTAATATATCTTTGCAGTTTTTGATGTAGTGAGTAAATGTCGCTCTCTGCAGCGAAGAAAGCGATATCATCTGCATAAATGTAGACAGTGACATTCTGAACAATTGGAATAGAGCTCATCAGTATATTGAATAATGCTGGAGATAGGACGGACCTTTGTGGAACACCACGCTTCTGTTTGAATTTATGCGAACCACAGCCATCCTTCAAGCAATACAATTCCCTTGATTTTAGGAATTCTGCTATCCACCCAGTAATATACTGAGGAAACTTTAGACTCTGCAAGGTGGTCAGTAGAATAGAGTGCTCGACACTTTCGTACGCTTTAGCTATGTCGAGAGTTACTAATGCGGCGTACTGTTTCCTTTTACGAGCAAGCTGTATTCGACTCTCTAAATCCGCATGGGCGCACCAAATTGAGCATTCACAACGAAAACCAATTTGATTTGGCTTCAATGTGACCTTATTCGTCATCCAGGAGTTTATTCGGCCCTTTAGAACCCTCTCTATGAGTTTCACCATGTTCAAAGTTAGCGATATGGGTCTGATATTTTCCATGGTAAAACCTAATTCTTGCTTTTTTATTACTGGGATTACTTTAGCTATTTTCCAGTCATACGGTATCCAGGAATTCTTTAAAGAGTAGTTTATAAGATTGAGGACGTCACCGGGGATAGTTAGAATAAAATTTTAATCATAGGAACTGTGATTCCATCTGGACCAGGAGCTGACGATGGCAGATCTCGAATGACCTTTGATGCTTCAGACAGCGTTACGTTTTCGAAGTCAGTGATTATGCTAGACTTTTGCCAGTTGAAGGCCATAATCGAAGAAAATCTAATTTCTAGACCTCTGCCAACTGACTCTAAAGAGTTCTTCGTTTCTTCCAATGATAGTTTTTCATAATCAGTATTTAATGTAGACGGCAGGATTTTGCGAGATTGCATATATTGAAATAAAGCTTTCTTATTTTTCGATTTCGAGAGAAAATCGAAATGTCTTTTATCATATTTTTCTTTAGCTTGGGCCACCGTGTGTTTAAATACAGCGGCAAGACATTTAAAATCTGACCAGATCTTAGGGGACTGATTATGTATTAGCTTCTTCCAAGCTGCCTGTCTTTGTCTGTCATCTCGTGAACAGTTTGAATTCCACCAGGGGCTATAGGGTACTCTCTTCGCCGATTTAACAGCAAATTCAGCGTTTTTGTATGCCCTTTTGACTACTGCGCTTATTTTCATAGCTTTAGTGTCATCTCCATCTTGAGAAGGAGCCTCTAAAGCAGTTTTTAGGTCGTGTTGAAATTTTGCCATTTTATATAGGTTCGGGCATAGAAGCATGATGGTTTGACGGGACAAGCGATCTCGAACATTATTGGAAATTGGTAACTGTTGGAGGCGCAATCAAGGGCTCTCTACGATGTACTAGCAATGGCCGAGCTTACAAAGCTTAAATCTAAGGCGTAGCGTGAATGACCTCAATGAATGTGGGAGTTCTAGCGTTAAGGCACAATAAGTTGTTGTCTACCGACCAGTCCTACAACCGTTGTCCACACTGATCTGTTCTAAAACCCCAGCAGGTATGGTGAGAGTTGAAGTCGCCAACTATAATTTTTTTCTTTACAGCCTGAATAAGCAGCTATATCTAACAATCTCGTGTCTTGAACGCCTACAGGAAAGTTGACGTTTATTAGCGAGAAAGGCAAGTATCCTGGCAAGGTAATATCTAACGCGAAAATTTCGCATTCAGAAGACATACATTTGTATGAGTTTTTGACTTTTAAACTAATTTTATTGTTTATAAAGAAAGCTAAACCTCCACGTTTGGATGGATGGTCTAGACGAAAGGTTTGAAAGTTGGGTAGGTGAAATACATGATGTGTGGATAGCCAAGTTTCTTGTAATGCAATAATAGCCGGATCGAATTTGGAAGACAGCTATAACAGATCTGTTATGGCTGAGTGAAGAGATCGGCAATTCCAATGTATAAATTTAAGAGACCCTATGATTTCGTTAAAATGATTTCGGCAATCACCTTATCTAAAATACTTTCTTTTAGAAAATCGGCTTTTGAAAGGTTGTATTTCTGGTATTTCTTGCTTTTTACATGTTTCGGCGAGCCAGGTTTTTCATTACAGGGGATCTAGAACGCTTTAGGCATTTGAGATATATGTCCATATCTTGTGTGTCCTGAGAAGCTTCCTGTGCACCCTCGCTTTGCCTCTGAACGCCTTCTCCAGAGGGCTCTGCAGACTGTGCATCCAGTGGAGGTATCTCAGATTCTGCCTCACTTGTCGGGTGTGCAGACTCAGCATTTTTTACAGCCGTACTTATATCTATCTGTGCTTCATAGGCTTGCGCGATTTGGTTATTCACAATGTGCGACAGCGACTCACTTAGGGTGGTAGCAAGGCGTTGCATAGCCTTATCCACAGCCTTCTCTATCATTTCCGCATTTGATAGGGAAAAGGATGCTTCCTTTGCTATGTTATGGCAGGCAGCCGCTCCTGCATACCCTTGAGTTCGGGCTTAGATTTCAGCAATGGCATCCTTTCGGGAGCATCGCCTTCTGTCTACAATTTCAAGGATTTGGATTTCACGTGCCTTGGCTGAGCAGTTTGGGTTATCAGCGCAGTGTGCTTCATGGCAAAGACAGCACTTTTCTTCATTACTTTTACAGTCGTTTGAGTTGTGCGTCTCACCACAAATTCTGCATTTAGGTACTGACCTGCACCCTTTCACAGTGTGCCCATAACGCCAACACTTCATACACTGTAGGGGACGAGGTGATAGTGGCTCCACTCTGTATATTAAAGGCCACGCTTTGCTTTCGGTTGGGCGATTCGACCCGGCAAATGTAGCGATCACGGACTCCGTTGGGATCTTGTTCTTGTCCACAACTCGACTACATCTTTAGATAGCTATCACACCTACTTCTGAAAACTTATCTAATATCTCAGTTGGGGTCAAGTTGACATCGACACCCCGAACGAGGCCTTTGACGCAAGCTAGGTGAGGTGGAATGAATGCGCTCACCCGGTTGGTAGCGAATACCGAGCATTTTAGTAGGTCTCGAACACAGAGCTGGTCAGACGAGAAGCAAAGAATGCCACCCTTGCCAAACTGCCTGACCTCTGTGATGCTTTGGTAGTGAGTTGTAGCGGCTCTCAACTCCGTCTGAATCATTTTTGGATTCTTCATTCGTATAATAACATCGTTGCTTGGGACCAATGCCACAGGAACGGATGAGATGCCATTGCGTAAAAACAAGTCCACTGGCAATTCCTGCGAAGGAAGAGAAGCAGACCAGAGGAAAGCCCCTGGTCCGGGTGAGGAAAACGGCATCTGCCTGGTCGTACTATCTGAAAATGCACTCGCTAATCAATTAGGACACTATAGAAACGCTTACAAAAACGAATAAAAAAATCAATCAGAACTACTGAATTCTCGGCCAAACCCTCAGAGCAGGCAAACGTCAGTCGCTGATCCTGCGCTATGGACAACCTTCTTCTCCGTGTTCATGAAGCTGAGCCACAGCATTTTCTTCTTCGTTCTCCAGTCTAGCCAGAGGCCCACTATCTGGTGTCCGCTAAATCCCGCAATCATCGTTTGTGTCCACATGTAGACACGGGTCTATATATATATATATATATATATATATATATATATATATATATATATATAAAGCTCGTAAGCTCGTCCGTGCAGGGAACTTCGACCACTATGACACGGCCAATGTCGTCCTCATCCAGACACACTATATATATATATATATATATATGTCTGTGTGTGTGTGTGTGTGTGTGTGTGTGTGTTATTTTATTCTGCTCGTTCTTTTCTCATGCGTGTTATAGATGGAGGTGATAGTTTCCGGTAAAAAAGATAGCTCGATACAGACCCGTATATATAGTGAGAAAAACAAACACTTTCTAGACGGAGCAGGGTGATTGGTTCTCTATTTTGCCATTTGAATTCAGCGTGGTAATACGGTTTGCCTTTTTGATAACATGGTGGTTGTAAATTACCCAAAATATGTAATGTTTTTCAGCTTAGCACTATTTATTCGTTCAGCGAAAATTATCTAAATAAAAAAGGGGGATATCCCATAGGCGCTTCATTTACTGCGTTGCACCACGAATAAATCCGGTATAATAGGATGAGGGTCTTTCTTTTGTACCTATTGAGTCCAGTAAGCGAACGATTCTTCTATTCGTTTGATTTATGCCGTACAGGGACACACTTGTGTTATCAGGAAAAAATGTATTCAGCAAAATAGTACAATATCAGTGCAACGCAAGTTTTGAAACAATGGTACGCAGCACATTCGCAATATTGCGAGTGTAAGAGACATATACAGCTGCTTTAGTGGCAATATAGTCGTTTATACTAAGCCATACGGCTTGTGTTTGCGTTTACACTTCAATTGATAGACGATATTGTAGTAACATGTATTGTACACAATGTTTCACAGCTGCTGTATTTTTCGCCATGACGGGTATCTTAAGTTCCGAAGAAAGCGAGGTAAAAAAGCACGAAGATTTTACGTCAAGAAAATATGAGCTACCAAAAATAGACAATTTGACGCCAGCAAAAAATGACACAGAACTGAATGTTCCAACGCCTTCAAGAAGGAAGGTCGTTAAAGTCAAGATTCCGGAAGCAATAAGGAAGCAGCTCGAGAAAATCGAAATTCAGACACCGGATATCAGGAGGGTAAGTGTTTTTCTTCCTGAATTCCCCCTAATTCCTGTGTACTTGCATATTTGCCTAAATAATAATATTGAAACCAACACGCCTAAACGTCTTTACTCATGACATATACTTTTTTTTCAGTTGAATATTGTTCTATATTTTGATATATAATGGTTGCAACGTGAGAGATGAATTCTTCAAACCCTACAACGAAAATACGGGGTTTTAAATAGATAAAGGACTGCAATATTGGACGCAGAATATTGCGCCTGTTGCCATCGATACTGTCTGTGCATAATTTATTTTATTGTGCTACATTCTCGAATAAGTTTATAACCCATGTTATTCTGTGAAACAAATGTAACACTTGTTAATCTTGCACGAGCACGTCCACTGAATCTAAGGTACTTTGCATGCAGCGGTGTACACATCAGACGCTGTAGTAAACGTGAGTGTTCACGCCATAAAGTTTCCAAAATCAACTAGAGGGCACTCTGACGCTGCGATTCTTCAGCGACCATGTGAATGATGGGTAGTACACACATTTATAGTGGTTTTGGGACGTTAAACCCCACATATCAATCAATTAGTACACACATTTGCCTAGTCTTCGAACTTGCGGGTGGCAAATCGTACTTGCGGCTTCGTTTATTGCTGGTTATGGTTTTGTTTTGAAAGAAAGAACGAACCCTTTTAAACTTAGTGACTTGATTCGAAATGGTAAGTCTAAATTAATAAGGTTGTGAAGACCAAACGGTGAAAATTTGCTAATTTATGTTTTCGTGAAAAAACAGCTCCAAGCCACATGAACACACACAGAGCCTGAAGCAGGCCAGAAGTAGGAAGATTAGGCAAATGTGTGTACTACCCATCATTCCCATGCTCGCTGAAGCGCCATGTGTAGCAGCTTTCATAGACAATAGCGCCAAAGTTCCCTCTTGTGTATATTAAGAAACTCTATGGTTCCAGCAACTTATACTGTTGCTTACCGTATATTTCTACTTCTAGTGCTGAGCATACAAATCAATCTGATGAATAACATTTTTCGCCTTTATCTTGAAAATTCTTCGCGAGCTCAATCCAACTCTTCAAGCTTTAAATGCAAAAAAGTGTTCAGCTTTATTTTCCAGTGAAACACCTCCTCGCCGTTCTGCCCGTCGAATCTTTCGCAAGTTTATTATTTTTTGAGAAAAATTATCGAAATTGAAGATCACCACACGGGTTGCACGTTCAATTTCTACTTAGACAGGGGCAGATCACTAATATAGCTGCTGTTTGTTGAAACTCATAATGTAGCTTTATGTCATATGTCGTAGTGGGAAATGCCTATTTTAGAAGTAATCGCCCTAACGTGTTGCTTTAGGGATTATTTGACAAAGCAGCTTCAAGATAGCGTTCTTTTTTGGATTTTATTCACACATCAATGAAGTGCATATTTAAGTGGTTTTTTGGGAGGTTCTGAAAACAACATCAAAAGGGACAAATTTTCAACACAAATACAGCCTGTAATTTGAATCTGACGGGGTGTTCAGGTGAAAAAAATCATTACTTTCAATATGGAAGCTTTTCAATAGCATGCGTGGCATAACAAAACTGTGAACAGTAAGGAATGTTCTTAAAAAAGGGATGGCAGGTAGCTGCCAGCTGCGCTCCAACTAGACCTTTGAAATAAATGTTAGCAAAGAAAAGAAAAACAGGAAGGACAGCGCTCTATATAAATCTAATAAAAATAGACTTTGTACCGCAGCGTGGTGTAGGAAATATTACATCCAAACTTGCGTCTTGGATAAAACCATTTTGCACTGTTTGAAATGCGCGAATATGCATTGTGAAGGTTTTTGCACAACAGATGCCGTGCCAGGGAGAGGTAAAAGATCAGTTTTTTGCATTTATTACGTACTTAAAGTGCCGCACAAAATTTCGCATTGTTCGGTGTGTATATGGCTCGCACATTCGTGTTGAAAAGTTCTCCTTGGGTAAACCGTGAATACCTTAAACTACATTGCCGCACTTGCAGTTCAGGGCACTTGCAGAGCAGATTTGAAGGGTTTTTAAACGTTACAGTTAAGGCGAACGAAAGTCAACTATGGCCGTTAGATAATGTTTTCAAGCTTCGGTTGATAGATTTGGTGGAGCGTCCGAAAAAAACAGGAGCGAATGTTTGGTTCAGAATATGGTAAAACTGAGGCGTTCAAGGTACAAGAAAACAGACACATGACTTTAGAAGTCTGACTTTGTAATAAGTGTTTTACAGATAACTTATTTAGGAGGAGACATCGTAGTGCAATAAGACAGTAATTACGCTCAATGCCGAAAACAGGGTCACATATACGTAACGAACACCAGGGTACTGTGTAGTACAATGGAACGACGTGAGAATTTTCAAGGCTCGTTCTTCATTGTTAGACATAATAATAATGATAACTAACAGAGTTGACTGGCGGAATATGGGAGAGGCCTTTGCCCGGCAGTGGACATAGTCAGGCTGATGATGATGATGATGTTGATGATGATGATAATGATGATGATGATGATAAACACACACTGCCAAAGAAGGTATAGGGGATAATAATAGTACTAAGTTTATTGTAAATGTGAAGAAAGGAAAAAAAGACGAAGAGATAACTTGTCTTGGGCAGGGACCTAGCCTGCGACTTTCGAAATCGAAGATCGCCGGTTCCATCCCTGTCTACGGCAGGCTTCGTTTTCGCACAATTTATTTTCTTGACATTTGCATAACAATTACTTACTAATAATACCCCTAAACTTTTCTTGCCGATTTTGTTTGTTAGTTCTCAACAATATTTCGTCTAACAGACATCTTATGAAGGCAGACAAGGAAGATTAGTCGTGTTCATCAAAATGCCGGGAGAAAACACGCACGTACCTAGCAGAAGAAAATGGGACGTAGCTGATAACATAAATGTAAATAGGGCAATACAGAGGTCACGACAGTGCAAGGCAACTAAAAGGCAATTGCGTAATACTTTACAAGAGAACAGGTCAGCTGAAAAGGGGGAAATGAAAGTTTTCTCTCATAGAAACCGATTTGGATAAAATTGCCAGGTTTGCAGAGTTGACTTGGATCGAGATGAGATAACTTCACGTACAAGTGCGAGAGCAATCAAGACTGCCGTCAGGTTGCTTGCAGTAGATACAACACCAATCACACAAATGAATATAATGCCTCAGTCATCTTATACGCGAGGAGAGAAAAAAAAACTTACCTAAATGCAGCTAGCCTAAATTTAAAGTTAACTTGCCTTTGCCAGTGTGGGCGTAGTTCGCAATTGTTGCACAATGTGACGTTGCTCACGAGACAGCGATATATCAAGCGGCTCGCAGCTCTGTTCCTTGAACGTGGTACGTCTTTGAATTATGAAATTATTTACCTGACACAGGAAGACTTTTTTAGCACCACGAAGTCTTCAGCGATGCATCACCGCTCTAGCTCTTGGCTGTGTGTCACTTGAAGGAGCCTAATGTATGTGCCTTTATAATAGATTACACGTAGGTTAGATTGTAAATAACTGTATTGTGATCACACAACATCCCTTGTTCCTTGTTTCTCTTTCAGTTTGTTGGGTTGAGAGAACCCATATGGACATACTATGCAACCGGCACTACCCGTGTTGAATGCAAAGTGGACTTGAGGGAAAGCATGAGCAAGAAATCAATTCAGTTTAAGAGAGAGTACATCTACAAGGATCAAACGTGAGGCCTTGGCCACTTCGTGCACAAGAGAGTTCTTGCTTACAGTTTTAAATTATTTATTTTGTAGATTTTCTGATGACATTGAAGGAATCTTTGTGAGAGGAGACACGGATAAAATGTATATACAGAAAGAACGTAAGTAAAATTTGAAATAGGTTGAAATGATGATTTTTTTAAACATTAAACTACGTACATAGCATACAAATGCCAGTAATGTTTGTACTGAAACCTGTACACGAAATTTCTTCGACGAGAACTAGTTTCTCTCCTCTGATTACATCAATCATTTCAAAGAAACCAGCTCAGTATTACTCGCCCAAAGCGACTATTGGATATGATCGAAGCATGCCGTTATAGCAAACACATGATTGTTGTTGCAGAAAAACGTTTTTCAAAGCATCTATGTATTAGCACTCTATGGCCTTGATGTCAGCGATTGTTCAACGGCCCTGTCTCAAAAGCTATGATGCTGCAGCAAAATTTCAGCTGCCGTGCCTCAAGGTCCAAAATGCTCACCATCTCGATCGGCCGCACATCTCATGATTACCACTTTAACTAGTAATGTCATTGATTTCTCAAGACAGGCACAGTCGTTTCAATTTTTATACGTCTTGCGCGCCGTATGCCGTGTTAGTGTGTGCTTACACTGGTTTGGTCCACCTCGCTTGGGTCCATACTGGTTGGGTCCTTTTTCGTGGAGGCGCATATTATACTGTGTAATCTCAGTGAACGTTCAAGAGTACCAGATGAGTCAAATTTTCAGAGCCCTCAGCTACAGCGTCCGTCATAATCATATGATGGTTTGTGACGTAAAAACCAAAATATTATTATTACACTGCTTGGCTGCTGTCCCGAAAGTTGGGGTGACGACTGCATTTCAGAGGAAGCAAATTGCTGAATATTTATGTCATCGCACGTTAAAGAACATCAAGTGACCAAAATTACCTAATTCTTCTGCTACGGCTTGCTTTGCAAATAACATCTTCCTTCTGACACGTAATATACGACATCTTAATAAACGCAAAGCATTTCTTAGTCCAAGAAAATACTCATTGGTCGTTTTATATATCTACTTAGTGGCCTACATCGGTATCCTCTCGTGGTAGTCTCCTTATCTCTCTATGTACCACAGTAGGCGAAACGGGGGCGCGAGTGTATGACCCACGCAATTGACCGGGCAGGACAAGAATAGCACGAATTTTTATTATGTAGGTCATAGAACCCTTTCCACCCTTGACCTGTGGCACATCTCTGCAATCATGGCATGTTATGTGCGCCACAAGTGATCCACACTCTATTCCAGGGGCATTGCATAGAGAGCTATGAAATGTGCCAGTTGGGTGTCCATTCATGTTCCACAAGGGCACGTTGTTGTTACAAACACAGGATACATGAATAGGCACAAGGCGACGAGCACAGACTCCGTACTGCTTTAGCGACTCTGAACGAAAGTCAATTTCACCGCACATCAAAGAAGTGCCTTAGATACGTGCTCGTAAATGTAAGCGCTAAGCTATGTTCAAGTGGAGTGGTTAAAATGAGCACTTTAAAATAAGAATGCTACATTTTCTTTAGTTATTGTAATCTGCGTGGCTTTTAAAACAGTGCAATCTGGCACTCGTTGACGATAGTTAAAACAACTTCTTAGTGACGTACCTATCAATGCTGGTACAAATGTTGACGTGCACGCACTATGTGTATTGTTTCAGAGGCTCCTTTTCACCAGTTGGAGCAGTTGATATATGTAACAAGGAGGGCTAAATGTGCTATCATAATGGTCACCCTAATTAGCTCTCTTCTTCCAATACGTAAGTACCCACTTTCATTCACCCATTTTCGAGATGACAACAATAAATTTAAGTCCACCTGCATGCCTCACATATAGCTTTAACTCGATAACATCAATGAAAAATATTTTCGCAGTAAATAAGTAAACGTAACTTAAGATTTTCTAGTATATGGCACAGCTTTAGGCTCGAATCTGTGAAATGAATGCTTAGTTAACGTTTCATTGAACACAGCGTTTCTTATTGAACATTGGTAGGTGTCATTTTTGTTACATTATCAGGCAATAATGCAATTGAAATCAGATAACCTGATTCCATTCCCTCTTTGCGTGTGAAATGACAGGCAGCCGAAAGGAGCAATTTTCTTGAAAATTTATGAGTGGAGGTTACTATCAGCAACGCTACAAAGTAAACAAAAATACAGTTTATTATGTTTACCGTTATAAATTCTTCATTACATGAGCTCAGCATGAAACGTGCTTCTGGGATACCACGATGTTGTGTTACCCCTTACATTTACGATAACCTAACTATTCAGAGTAACACAATCTTTTGGTGTCACTTGAATGTATTAGAAAGTTTGCTTTTAAAAACAACAACACTGAGAAATAGCCACAAAATCTTTTACTACATAATAGCACCTAGTTTTACAGCACAGTGACACAATGCTTTGAATGATCGTGAATAAAAGCGAGGCTTTTATTGACTGACCCACGAAGCAGATGGTGTTCCAAACATTTATTTGACCGCTGCTGAGAAAACACCCGACATGATCACCAAAACATCCTCACGCACAGATACGCGCACAAAAGGACTTAGATAAAACGAAATAAATCTTCTCTCCGGGGCCTATTTTGAAACTGATGTTTCCCTGTCCCACACCAAATCTCTTTATCCACATACCAATAGTTTCGACAGACTATGCAAAAATTAATTTATCACAGCACTGTGCTTGCTGTAGCCGCGTGATTGAAGTATTTTGTACAGGTGGACTAAAAGCAATGTGCTCGACAACTTGTCAAATTGATTTCAGCAGTTGAAGGTTCCAGTAAAGTTTGTGTTCGGTAACGTTAAGCTTATTCCTCGCGCTTCAATGGTCACCTGAAGCTCCTTTCGTCAGGCCGGTCTTCTAGCGGTCAAACGCTAAAAACAACAAGACGGCATACCAATTAGGCCAGAAATCAGGAATCTGGGGAATGTTGTTGGCTTTAATAAAACTGAAGCCTACGTTAGTGTTGAGCTTTGTAGTATGCGAAATAAGTAAATAAATAAATAAACAAGCAAACAAAAAAATAAAAAAATAAAAAAAAATAAATCATCGCCACACTTCCGCAAATACAAAAGGGTTCTAGATTTTTGAAATCTGTTGTCTATCTAATAATATTTCAGTGTGCTGCTGGCTTGCACGTTGTATATATATCAACAAAAGTCTTGCGAAATCGTTTCGCTAAAAATTGAATTTTGATCTTTTCTTTTCTCTCTGCAGCACCAGTGCGCTGGTACGAGGTCCGCGTGCGTGACTCGGCCATTCACAGAGGACCTAGTAAAAGGTGCATGAGAGAATTCAATATGCTGAACCTGGATTCACATCTCATCTATACTGATGATTGTCCGGCGAGATTAGGATTTATTCGAAGTAGACGCAGAAATTCATACTAGGAACACTTATCTCAACTTTAGGTACCTTTTTCGTTGCACACTGATATAAATTGATTTTACAAGCGAAATAAATATAAAATGCTGACTAGCAGTTTATTTTTAAGCAACAATGCGGTTTCTTCATCCACGATATTATTAAAAAGACGGATGTTGCGTGTAGGAAGTGCGTGTGAGTTTTTATTTTAGGTGGAAGTGTTTTCTTCGAATTTGCGGGCAAATGTCAAATGTCCCAAACTATTCTCGCCAGAGAAAAGGCCACAAATTCCGCTGCTGCTGTGTCACAAATGTGTCCATTATATATGTACGGGGTCTCAGACTAACTTCAGATAACGACCGCAGTCTCGAAATGTACTCCCCCAAAGCGCCGGGCCAGTGAATTAGAGGTAAACAGAGGGCACACATTCAACAATATGTCATGTAACGTTGCCATCTGAAATCTGAAAATAAAAGAGTGTGTAGTTTACAGCCCAAGACGTTATTATTACCGATAGGTGAGCTTATATTATGAGAATTAGTTAGAGGTGTCAAGACCAGGCACAAGGTCATTAAAGGAATATGAAAAAAAGACTGCCACATTCTTACTGAAAGTAAGAGGTTGGTGGGCAGCATTCTGCCCACGGATTCCGTATTTCAGACCCCGGTATTATAATAGAGTGCTGCACGCGAGAAAGGCAAAAGAAGACGGTTCGCTAACCATTAGGGGTGTACTATTTCTTTATTGAACTTCCTATTCACAGTTTTTTGCCTCCTACTGACATTCTTAGTAAAGAGAGCAATTCTGTATTAGAAAAGCAGGGTTAATGCTGGTGTCTAAATACCCCTGGCATATTACTCTGCATAGGCATGGTGAAGGGGACTAAAATATTTCAGTAGAGACATAACAAAATGTTGATAAAGTAATGTAATGTGCAAGTCAACCTGTTAAATTTTTTACGATAAGAGTGCGAGGTAAGTGAATTGTTAAATGTGAATTGTTCTATTCATTTCACAGATATACTGCTTTGCACACATCTGCATTTTTGTGCACATTTACCACAATTTATTAGTGTTTTTCTTAGCCCCAGTGTGATAGGTGGTCTGCAGCTTATACAGGTCCTTGATGATTTCTAGTTTCGGCCACCGATGTCTCTGAATAACATAGGCGGGCAAGAAGAGTGTTATTAAATAACCCGCTGATTTTCTACACTTTCCTTCCATCAATCACCAAATATATTCAAACAAATATTCTTTTCATCTTCAAAAAATTACACGAGATTTCCTTGAACATTACGCACGTTTTTGTATCTGAAAAACTGATAAGAGACTTTTCTTACGCTTGGAAAAACAGAAAAAGTCGTTTCAGGTTCAACGTTACGAGCTGATAAAAGAGGTGACCGGAAGTTTTTTTCGGGTGCAACACTTGCAATCATGCAACTGCCTATACTATCTCATGCATGCTCTCATTTATTTACAGACTATTCTGAACAAAACACGTGTATCGCAACATTGCGATACACTTAAGCTATTAAATTTTTTAAGGTTCTTAAAATCACTTGTCTCATCATCTTAGCTCCATACCTCTCTTGTGAAACATTATCTTATTAGTCAAAATGAACTCAAAAGTTGAAAGCAAGTCAGTACGCTTTGAATAAGGGGGTGTTTTTCAGATTTACCTGTGAAGTTTTAACCTGTGCAGCCTTTTTAAAAGCCCACACTGTCGCGAGACGTTGCGGTTCAGTTGAGGCGAAACTGCTGAGGTCTGTGTGTTGTGCGATGTCCGCGCATGTGGAAAAACACCAGATAGCCTAAATTTTCAGAGGCCACCCCGACGGCGTATCTCATGATATATGGTGGATCTGGAAGATCAAACCACATATATTATTACTATTACAGTGTCTCGAACTACGAGAAGATGTGTTGGCTCTCCTTACAATAACATAATACTGAAATGTAAAGCTGAACAAACAGCAGTGTAGGAAGACACTGTGAGGCTTTCATGCTAGCCACCATCACAAACGGGTGCTCAATACATAGTCGGCATGCTTTCTTCACGAAAATATCGAAGCGATGTGCGCAGCAGGGGGGCCTTTGTAAGCTCATGCAGTATGCAGTATGCGTAGCGGCTTAGTGAGTAACTTCAGCAATGTGATGTGAATTGGAAAACTTGTATTTATTCCTTGTCTATGCTACAAACTCAAACATAATGGTACAAATTTAGTATATAGTTGAATACAGAGAGAAGCAGGTACAAAAGAGGACTCATTAGCAGCAGAGGTGCTACTCTGGGAGAAATTAATATGACGTTCTATAAATCAATTTAAGAAAGAAGAAACACAGAGTAGCAAGGCTTTTTTCTGTCTATTATTTTGCTTACACCGCTGATGTGACTAAACGAGAACTACGGATATTTTAGTCGTAGTAAAATAGCACAAAGCGAGAAGCTTATCTTAATAAAATTACTGATTAGCCTTGCACTGTGAACCACACAAGCGACTATGCTCACATAAGGTGGTGAACCTTGTATGAGATCCCGATAACCAATTAGCTGTAGGAGAGAAGTGAGTTAGCCAAATTCCATGTTAGGAAATTTTCGTCTACATTTCTATCCAATGAAGTCACCACAACAGCCACAGAATCTGGTGGTGATGCGTCCTATGACCACCAAAGGCGTTTTTCGCAGCTATCATGCTTAGTAAAACGCAGATAATGTGTAGACTCGAGAATTGTGCGAGGCGAGTAAAATAATCGACCACAAGGCCTTGCTGGTGATTGTGAAATGTTCGAAAAAAGATGCCATATTGGGTGAGAAATCGTCCTATCAGATACAAAAGTCTTCTAAGAGAGAAGAGAATCATCTTTGGCATCACAGTAGGTGAAGTATACAAAATGAACATGATTAGAAAGGCATCAGACAAACGCCATCGATATCTTCAGCCGCAGCGTCAACAAAATGAGGAGCTACGTAGGCTGGTACATTGATTGATAGGCTTGTAGTGGCTTTTATAGAAACACATAATGATCAGTGATATAGTAATTCGAAACTATGCTTCGTGCTGGTTTTATAACAAAGCTTAAAATGGACTCTAAGATGGCTGCTCATTGGACATCCGCTGGTAGTGCGCTGCATGTGCTTCAAGTGCCGCGTAGGCCTGCAATTTTTAACAGCGCGCCACTTTATGTTGATTAGTTATGCAGAAACTTAAAAACGTAGTAATCTGCCAACATGTTGTCTTGCCCATTAGTGTATGACTTCTGCCATTACTTTTTGTATCCGCAGAAAGCCTTGTAATTGTCGAGCAGTATCTGGCCATTTTAGACCCAATCGTGCTCATGGGACCGTAGTACAGAACAATGACCACTAGGATGCCGTGCATACTGTTGATTTAAAAATGCAGGTGCTCCCATCAGCAAAAGGTTACCATACAATCGGTGCGTGAGGACTGTATTTTTTTTTTGGACGGGAAGGATGTGGCAACCTTCACTCGTCATCGCGCTTCTACTGTGGCCTTTTGCTGGATATTTCAAAACTGCGTGTTCGACGTAATGGTTGCACATGACTTGTTTTACGTTTGGGGTTAAGTTATTTGTAATCTTTTAATTTGTTTCAAGTTGATTTAGGTAGCTATTTGCAAGAGTTGGTGAATCTTTACCTTAAGACAGGGCACATACAAAAAAGACAAAATAATATTTGAAGAACCTGCGACAAGCGCACTGGCGAGTGCTACACTTCAAGGTGTGTGTGTACTTAGAAGGCTACCCGCAGGATCAAAATATATTCATAATACAACATATCAAAGTCATAAATACTTCTTGAATTAAAAATCAGCTCAACTGCAGAAGGCAAAAGCCTAAAAGGTGGCTGTTTTTAACTAGATTAAGCCTTCTTTCACCGCATGAGCAACTTGTCTTGTGCTTAATAATGCTTTCGTAGATGGCCACATGTAAAAAAAAACATAATGGTTTGTTGACCATTTGTGGAAGCCTGTGTTAATTATTTAAGCAAGTAAACTACCGAAAAAACTTGAATGGAACATAACTTTGTATGAAGTGTGCAGGAGCGAGGCATTTTAATATTTGAAATACCATATATTATATACGGGAAACGCGTGTTTCAGTTGCACCTTCGTACAGGACCATCGTTGCCTCAAACAAAAAGCAAGGTGTTCATGTTTAGGGAGGAAGCCAGGACGCTGGGTTGATCAGCCAGCGTGGCCGCATCGATATCGCGAAACACCGCTACCACTTTTTTGGTGTTTCACGAGCAAATTCTTTTTTCCAGTGAATGCGAGGTAGAGTATTTCAGCACAAATGAGCTCAGAAAGCAGAAACTTGTGGCCACAAAAACTCATAACACCAGCGATATATACGGAAACTGTTTAAGGGGGGCTTTTCCTACTAAGAAAGATGCAGTCAGTACTATTGAGCAGCAAAGTGTAAAATTCGTTTTTTTAAATAATGCTAATGAAAAAACACGTTTCATAATAACAAACAACAAAGCGATCGGTCCTTAGTCGCCCGTCCCCCATCATTACTCAGCTGGACTGCGCCTACCGCAGGACAAACACCTCTCCCATCTTTCACTCACCCATCCAATTATGTGCTTGCTGCCACTGCGTAATAACATTGTTCTAGCGTTTTCCGCCACTGCGCGTGCGTTTCATGCTATCTTAGCACGTACCTCCGTAAACCAATATGTGACTACTAAAGACGCCGCAGGGCTCCAAAAAGTTTGACGACCTGCTGTTTTTTTAACATGCACTTATATAGCACAGAATATGAGCCTGTAGCATTTCTTCTTTTTTGAGAAGCGACTGTTGCGGCCGGCATCAAACCCGCGACCTTTGGCTGAGCTGCCAACCCCAGAACCATTGCTCCATCACGGCGTATTCCATGTCTGTCTTGTCCTGTTGTTCATGCTTTTTACTTTCATTTTCATTTAACATGGTCCACCAACCAACTCAGGTTGGCACGGTATTGCAGGTTCTGTTCTGTTAGTGTTTATCATAAGTCAGGTATACTAACGTCCGCCGCAGCGGCGGTACTGTAGTTACAGCGCTTCGCTGCTGACATGAAGGTCGCTGATTCAATGACTGCCACCACGGACACATTCCGATGGACACGAAGTGCTAAAAGCCCGTGTACTGCGCAACGTCACTGCATGATAAAGAATGCGATGATGGTCAAAATTTCCACAGTTCTCCTGTATGACGAGCAGGTCGCTTTGTGGTCTGTTGAGAGCCTCAACTATACGAGTGCTTCGTTCGCGGCACCCATACACCTCGCTTTTGAAATAACTTGCCATACCTATAGTTTTACTTTCAAGAGCACTGAAATGCTCAGTACTAGTACCATTATTGTTTTTCTCTAATTTTCACGAGATCGAGCAACAGGTAGCAGCACCGTCTCTGCGTTAGTGTGGATCGGCTGTTGATAGCAAACATCTAAATTTACTCGTAAATATTGCCACCAGCACGTAGTGAGTCGAGAGCAAGAGCGGCTCTCAATCTGGAGGAAAAAGAAGATCACGTGCTTCTTCTCTGCTCGAGAGCCAGCCACAATTGACGCATCGTGGTAGAGGTAGCTACTCGGTGGTTTAATAAATCCCCCAGTATTTGTGACTCATCGTGACAAACTGGTGGAAGGGCTGGGTAGTCTCACGGATGCTGCAGACCCCCCCCCCCCAGGAAGCCGTGATACGAGTCCAGTGCCAGTCAATACACCCGTGCATCGGACCGGCCGCCGAGTCAGGGGATTGCCTCCGGAAGTCGACGGTACCGCTCCCACCGTCGACCAGCGCTTCGGTGCAAACCTCGTCAACCGGCACGGGAAGCACGACGTCGAATCGCTATACACTGGAAAGCCCAAGGGCACCGGCGACGTTCCATGGCACGGAGCACGAGGACGTTGAGGACTGGTTGGTGGACTTCGAGCGCGTAGCCACCTTGAATCAGTGGGACGACGCGGCGAAACTGTGTCGTGTCTATATCTATCTCGAAGACGGGGCACGTACGTGGTATCAAAATCGAGAGAAGCAGCTGACGACGTGGACCGAAATTTCTCGTAGACTTCTGCAGACCTATGCCAATGCTGATGGCCAAGAACAATCTGAACGAGCTATTCTGGCCCGCGTCCAGTTGCCAAACAAAACTGTGACAACGTACGTCAAAGACATGACGCGCCTGTTCCGACGGGCCGATTCAAGAATGACGGAGGACAAGAAGTTGCGCCAATGATGCGCGTTGTGAAGGACCATATTTTTGCCGACCTTGTGCGAAGCCATCCGAAGAGGGTCGTGGAGTTCTTGTCGGAGGCCGCGACAATGGAAAAAAATGCTGCAGCAGCGATCCAACGAATACGACAGGCAAGTCAGTGGCATGTTCACGGCCGACCTTTTCACCGCCACTAAAACCAGCAACGACTGTCTATGTGAACTCATCCGTAATATAGTACGTGAAGAGTTGCAAAAGGCTGGTATAACACCTCATTCTACGGTTAGCTCTATTGCAACTGTGATCAAGGATGAGCTGCACCAGTCCCTCCGGGACACCTTGACTCCTGATACAGCTGCACCAGCTCCTGCTGAATACCACCGTGAGACAACCTACGTGGAAGCCTTGAAACGCCCTGCTGCATTGCCGCCATTATTCGTCCACCCTGTTCCTCCTGTTTCACTCCAGTCAGCGCAGCACATATCGTACTACGAAGGCACGTACACGCCACCGCCCTTGCCTTGATCTCTGACACTTCTGTCGCCCATCGTTCGGTACAACCAGTTCAGTACATCGACGATCGGCACACGTCTACTCGAAAATTTGATGTTTCGTCCACACCTGATCACCGGCCTCTGTGCTTTTACTTCGGAGAAGCTGATCACTTGTACCGCCAGTGCCCATATCGCCGTCTTGAGCGTCGCGGCTTCTCTGAGTACTCACCGCCACCCCGTTAAAACCAGAGACCACGCGAAATTTAAAACTGCCTTTCCCAGCAGCATGTACCACTGTCTGGCGGGCGCCAGTCGCGCTCGCCATCACGAGGCGATTTTCATCAACGCCCCAGCGGTGTACTACCCCACGGTCTCCCAGCCCACGCCGGATGGATGGATGGATGGATGGATAAATGGAAGGATGGAAGGATGGATGGATGGTTGGATGGATGGATGGATGGATGAATGGATTGATGGATGGATGGATGAATGGATGGATGGATGGATGGATAGATGGATGGATAGATGGATGGATGGATGGATAAATAAATATGGCTGTACCCTTTAGATCGGGCGGTGGCTAGCGCCACCAAGCCGTAATACTTACTGAACCAAAAACTAGATTTATTTTGTTTCCCCTAAATAGTGAGGTTGAGGATTCGTACTTTGCAGTGAAGGGTTTAGTTTTCCCTCGTGTCTTGCATTTAGCCACCAATCAGATAACCTCCTTCTAGTTAATTCTACTCGCTTAAAGTCTATTTTGCCCTCACTGTCTTTAAACCCCAGTGCTTTGAAAAACTCTTCGCCATCATCCTGAACTATAAGGGTGAAGCCCTTTACACCACATTATCAAGTGTTCGGCAGTTTCTTCTTCCTCTCCACATGCACTGCATACCGTTTCTGCCCCTTCGTATTTGGCCCGATATGTCTTGGTTCGCAGTACTTCCGTCCTGGCCTCAAACAGTAGAGAGCTACCCCGGGTATTATCATATATCCTTTCCTTGGCAATTTCCTGCTTAAAATTTCGATAGATCTCTAGTGCGGACTTTATAATCATGCCAATTCTCCACATATTGGTCTCAGCTTCCTTCACCTTCTTCTTAACAGATCATTTTTTGGGGTTTGGCCCCCTGCTGTTTTCTAAGTATTTACCAGTCAATTTTCTGTTCGCTTCCGCCATTAAGTATCGACATTCTTTATGTACAAGTAGCCTAATACCTCCCTAGCCCAAGGCTCTTCCCCCATTTCTCTCAATCGCTTTTCGAATTTCATCTTGTTGCTAGCTTTTCTGCCCTCAAATGATGTCCATCATATGTCACCTTGCACTCCCTTATTTGGCGTATTCCCATGAGCTCCTAAGGCAAGCCTACCTATTCCACGTTGCTTAATTTCTAATCTTACTTGAACTTCTGATCTCATGCACAAGACCACATTGCCGAACGTCAGACCAGAAACCATGACCCCTTTCCATATTCCTCTCACAACATCATACCTATTGTAAATCTACAGTGCCCTGTTTTTTATTACCACTGCATTCCTGTTAGCTTTAGTCGACACGTATATTTCGTGTTCCCTTAGGTACTTGGCCACATTGCTTATTCATACGCCCAGATATTTGTATTTATCTGTTATCTCTAGCGTGACCTCCTGTACTCTAAGCTCACAACCTTCATTGTAATTAAAAATCATGACTGTTGATTTTTCCTTACTGAATCTGAAATTTAACCTATCTCCCTCATTACCGCAGATGTCCACTAATCTCTGCAAATCTTCCTTGTTGTCGGCAGTTAGCACTATATCATCTGCGTACATCATTGCTGGTAGTGCCTGTTCAATGAGTTTTCCTTGTTTGACGAAAGAGAGCTTGAAGCTCAGTCCACTTCCCTCTAATTTGACCTCTAATCCTTGTAGGTACATCACGAACGATAAGGGTGACAAGGGACACCCCTGCATAAGCCCCCGGGAGCCGGGAAAACCAGCCGAAGCGACCTCTGGGGCAGGGTTGCTGAAAGACGAAGCGCTGAAGACCTCCCACTGACGCAGAACCGTACAGAAACCGGTCCGACATCACCTACTGCTGCAAAAGATAGCCGACTTTTACTCGACATAGCAGTGACAATAATGGTTGTGCAGTTAATGCGTCAGTGGACACTGGCGCAGACTATTTCATACTGAGCGGGAAACTGAAAACGCAGCTGAAGAAAGTCATCACGCCGTGGCATAATTCGCAGATTCGGACAACTGGTGGCCACTTCGTTACTCCACTTGGCGCCAGCGCAACTAGAGTACAGATTCAAGGGTATACGTTAGTAGCAAGCTGCCTTGTCTTCGCGAATGCTCCCGGGACGTCATTCTGGGCGTTGACTTTCTACGGGAAAATGGAGCTATCATTGATCTGCAAGAGCACCGCGTCAAGATCTCAGCCCAGCGAGCAATCAACGTGCAGGATGACGGAAGGCGTGTCGACGTAGTCCGTATTTCTGAACAGAGCGTGACGCTTCCTCCAAGAGCAAGTGTTCCAGTAGACGTAACATGCTGTGGTTTGGGCGATAGCGATGTGGTGGCCGAGACAAATTTAGAACACCTCCTGCAGCAAAGCATTTGTGTAGCTAGAAGTGTTATGCACCTTCGTGATGGCCGATCTAAATTGCTCGTAACGAATTTCAACAAGGAGCATCGACATCTTTTCCGTGGCAATTCGATAGCGTTTGCCCAGAAGTAGCAAACGTCACCAACTGTCTCACGTCAGATTTAGTGGAAACCACCGACACGTCAATGAGTAATATTGACATCAATCTTGATCTGTCCACCGACAACCAGACTGCGCTACGAGCGCTCTTGTTCGAGTTCAGGTCTTGCTTCGCAAGTTGCTCAAAGATCCGCCAGACGTCCATCACTCAACACAGGATCATCACGTACGAGCACGAAAGCCCGATACACCAGAACACCTACCGCGTGTCGGCTAAAGAACGTGAAGCGATACGTACACAAGTGAGCGAGAGATGATTGAAGATGGCGTTATTGAACCATCTAACAGCCCGTGGTCATCTCCAATCGAACTTGTCAAAAAGAAGGACGGGTCGCTGCGCTTTTGTGTCGACTACCGATAGCTTAACAACGTGACCAAAAAGGATGTGTATCCGCTGCCGCGTATCGACGATTCGCTGGATAGACTTCGTCGTGCCCCTTATTTCACTTTTCTCGATCTCAAAAGCGGGTATTAGCAAATTCAGGTAGATCAGCGAGACCGTGAGAAAACAGCCTTCGTGACTCCATACGGCCTATACCAAATTCGAGTACCCCCTTTTGGCTTGTGTTCAGCGCCGGCAACTTTCTAGCGAATTATGGACACTGTCCTCACAGGGCTCAAGTGGCAGACTTGTCTTGTCTAACTTGATGATGTGGTGGTCTTCTATACCACGTTCGAGCAGCACCTTCACCACCTGCGCAGCGTGTCTGGAGGCTATCCGATCAGCGGACCTCACACAAAAGCCACAGAAGTGCCACTTCGGATATAAAGAACTAAAATTTCTGGGACATGTAGTTAGTGCCGAAGGAGACCAGCCCGATCTAGACAAGCTTGCCGCTGTTGCCGAATTACCAGCTCCTGTCAATAAGAAAGCCGTCCGGCGCTTGGGGAGGGGCGGGTAGTGGTTATTTTTGTGGAAAGGGAGAGAAAAGTGCACCCCGCAATTGTCTCTCCCTGGGGAGGACACCTCAGCAGTAGTGCACGGGTAGGAGGGAATGGGATTAGTAGAAGGTGAGAGGAAAGAACAAAAAACGAGAAAAAAAGGAGTAAAAGTGTTAAGTGCGATAGCGGAGCCCGCAGCCGTCGAGAAAGCCAAGCAGCGCAGAAAGTGCATGCTTCATGTCATCGCGACGGCAGTCCGGGAGAAGGAGGTTGTCCGTGGAAGCCCGTGGGAGTCCAAGGTTGCTGTATGTTGACAGCATTGCGGTTCGACCCTCGTCGTAGGCCTGACAATGAAGCAGGAGATGTTCCAATGTCTCATTTTCACCGCCGTCATAGCAGGCGGCACTGCCATGACCCGTGATGTGGTACATCCGTTCAGCAGCATGGTGGAAGCCAATGCGGAGTCGTAGTAGAAGACTCCGGTCCGCTCGGGAGAGTCCACGAAGTGGAAGCCGTCGTCTTTCCGGCTGCCATGCGAGGGTCTGGATGACGCTCGCGTATGCGGCGGGCTATGATGAGTCTGCCGACGTCGGCGACAGAGACAAAATCAGTCGTCGGATTGCTGGCGTCGTGATATGCCCACATGAGAGGGAACCCGTCCGGCGCTTCCTTGGTTTGTGCGCCTACTATCGCCGGTTCATTCATGGCTTTTCGCAGATAGCAGAACCTCTGACTTGTCTCACAAGTGACGACACGCCATTTGTCTGGGAAAACGAGCAACAAGCAGCTTTTGATGAGCTGCGATAGCGCATACAATCAGCACTCATTCACGCTCATTTCGACGATGATGCTGACACGGAGGTCCATACCGACGCAATTAACGTTGGGCTTGGTGCAGTGCTCTTTCAGTGGAAAGAGGACATCGAAAGAGTGATAGCCTACGCCAGCCGCTCTCTATCCCGTGCCGAGGCGAACTATTCCACTACGGAGAAACGGTGCCTCGATCTCGTGTGGGCAATCACCAAGTTTTGCCCGTACATTTATGGTCGTCCCTTTAAGATAGTGACGGACCATCACGCCCTCTGTTGGTTGGCAAGGCTGCGCGACCCTTCAGGACGGCTAGCACGGTAGAGCTTGCGGCTGCAAGAATTTGACGTCACCAACCTCCATAAGTCCGGCCGTAAGCATGAAGACGCTGGCACACTGTCACGCGCACCCCTTTATGTCGTCAGTCAGGAAGCAGACGAAGGCGAAGGCTTCCTGGGCGCCATTAGCTCATGAGACTTAAGCAAACGGCAGCGGGATGACGCAGAGATTCGTCCAATCATTGATCATTTAGAGGGCCAGGGCGCAATCATACCACGTCATTTATCCCGCTCGCTGACGTCGTTCTGCCTGCGAGACAGTGTGCTGTACAAGAAGAACGCTCGTTCGAACAACCGTGATTATCTCCTGGTGGTTCCTTGAGACATGCGAGACGACATCCTCTTCGCTTGACATGACAAACCCACATCTGGTCATCTGGGCTACCCAAGAACACTTGCCAGAGTGAGCGAGAGGTACTATTGGCCAGGACTTTCAGCAAGCGTCAAGAAGTACGTCAAGAGCTATCGGCAATGTCAGCTCCGAAAGCAACCATCTGTTAAGCCAGCTGGTTTGCTTCAGCCCATCCAAGCACCCTGCACGCCGTTCGACCAAGTCGACATAGACATTCTCGGGCCTTTTTTCCTGTGTGCGGACAGAAACAAATGAGTGATCGTCGCGACCGACTATTTGACATGCTACGCTGAGACGCAGGCGATCCCAATAAGCCACAGCTTCTACGGTAGCACAATTTTTCATGCGCCACATCGTGTTATGACACAGTGCTCCTTCCAGTATATTAACGTACAGAGGGACGGCATTCACGGTGCAGCTTGCGGACGAAGTTTTCAAACTGAGCAACACCAGACACCGAAGGACAACTGCGTACCACCGCAAACCAACGGACTTACCGAGCGACTGAATAAGACTTTCACAGACATGATCCCTATGTACATCGACGTACAGCACACAACATGGAACCGGATCTTACCTTACGTGACCTTCGTGTATAATACCGCCGTGCAAGAGACCACGCGATTCACGCCATTTTGGCTTCTCTACGGCCGTGAAGTGTACACCATGCTAGACTCTAATCTACCGAGTCAAGACGAAGACGAGTTGGAAACTGACGCTGAAGAATTCGCAGAGCGTGCTGAGAAAGCCCGGCAGCTCGCGCGACTGCACATCGGCCAGCAACAGCAGGCAGACGCACGACGCTATAACACCCGCGACAGAGAAGTGTCTTACAACCCCAGAGACCAAGTTTGGGTGTGGACGACCGTCCACCGCCGTGGCGTAAGTGAAAAGTTACTGAACTGATACTTTCGCCTATATAAAGCGTTACACCGCGTCAGTGACGTGAACTACGAAGTGGTTCCGGACTCAACACCACATGCACAGAGCAGGACACGAACAAGGCCGGACGTTGTTCATGTGTTGCGCATGGAACAACTTATTGTGCGTTGTTCATAACTTTTCCTTTACCGCGCAGCGTTCTTTGTGTTTTTTGTTTATTTTGTGAACTTGCTTTCTCGTTCATTGACGTTTCCTATATTGGCACGCTCCTCAATTTCTACTTTCACTTTATCCGAATTTCTAATTTTTCACGTGCCTATGTAGTAGCATTACGGTGCTGCTATGTACTTTTCTTTCCTATTTTTGGGACTTTATTTTCTTTCCAGAAGGGGTTATAATGCCACCAGCACGTAGTGGGTCGAAAGCAAGAGCGGCTGTCAATCTGGAGGAAAAAGAATATCGCGTGCTTCTCTGCACGAGAGCCAGGCACGATTGACGCATCGTCCTAGAGCTAGCTACGGGTGGTTTAATAAATCGCCCAGGACTTGTGACTCGTCGTGACAATATGTACACGCCCACGTTCGAATCCGCACATCGTAGTTATTTTCTGAATTATTTTAGTGTGATATCAATTATGTGCACAATCTCTGCGGCACTTTGCTGCCGGAATCAGCATCGGCGTCTTCGTCAACATCGGCGTCGCCGTCACTCACCGTATATATATATATATATATATATATATATATATATAGTGGGAGTAATAATTCAATGGGCCAGTTAGTCTTCGTGAAGGTATGAGATATGGCACAATGGGAGCGTTGTCAACAAGGATAAATATATTTATTTCCCAACAGTTTCGGGAGGGGTCCTCCCTTCATCAGGGGATGAGGATAACTCATCCCCTGATGAAGGAAGGACCTGTCCCGAAACTGTTGGGAAATAAATATATTTATCCTTGTTGACAACGCTCCCGCTGTACCATATCCCATATATATATATATATATATATATATATATATATATATATATATATATATATATATATATATTGTTGCGCACACGCACGAAGACAAAGAAACGTATACGGTGAACGCACTTGTCGCCCAGAGCGAGAAAGGAAGAAAAGGATCGGGAGGATCTTTAACCAGTCGGCCGCTTCTGAGCTGCCCCTTATGACCTAATAAACGGCCCCTCTCAACGTCTACCAGTCTCTTTCAAACGTAACAGAGTGGTGGAGGAGCTAGGTAAGCGCTTCAACTACGGAACGATCACTGCCACAGCTTCGACGAAGCCGTCGACTTGCCGGTCTCCCACCATCTACCGGGAGTGACTTCGACATGCCCGAAGAAGCAGGCGTTTCCAGGACGGCACCGTCTGGCCCGCTTTCGTACTACCGAGTCCCACCGCACTTCGGAGGAAAAGCCGAAGAAGATGTCGGCGCCTGGCTCACCAAGTACAAACGTGTTGGGATTCAGCCGCTATGCTAGCCAACGTAGTATTCTCCCTTACCGACACCGCACTGCTTTGGTACGAGAACCACGAGGACGCATTCACGACGTGGGATCTTTTTGTTGAACAGCTCAGGGCGTGTTTCGCCGACTCGGTTGCTAGAAAGAAGGAGGCTGAGCAAACACTGTCGCAAGGGGCACAGCTATCAGGTGAGACATGGATCACTTACATAGAAGAAGTGTAATGGCTGTGCAAGGTGGTCTGTGCTACCATGTCGGAAGAGGACAAAGTTGGGCATCTGCTCCAAGGGATTGCTGAGGACACGTATAATTTTCGAATTGGAAAAGAAACCTCAGTTCTGTGTCCGACATCATTCAGCATTGCCGAACGTTTGAAACGCTCAAGATGCGTCGAATTGCGCCCAAGTTTGGTCGGCTGGCTAACGATACAACTGTTGCCAGTGTGGGCATGAATCCTGGCCTCGAACTTTTTTCTACCATTCGACAGATTGTTCGTGAGTAACTGTCCCACCGAGAAATGTGTTCGACAGCTGACCATCGCGAGTTGTGTCTGCCATGTGAGGCTATGGATGTGCCTCCTTTGACCACATGGCAACCGACGATGAGCGCGGCAACTGTGAAGTACAGCCCAGCTCACAGTCAATTATGACAACCAGATTTACCGCGTCGCGGTATGACCGACGCTTTTAGCGCATGCCTCCTCGGCACCCGACGTCTCGGTACTACGTACCCGACCAGTACATCCGTCACACAAGAGCAAATGATGACGCTCTATTCATCGACAAGCGACCAACGTTTCGACCTCGGCCGGTGTGCTATTCCTGCGGTGTGCCAGGCCACATATCACGATTTTGCAACCGTTGGGTGACACCTCGGTATCACCAACCATCTTACTTTTCACGACCCTTCGAACAGCCTCATGGTGTCCGGCGGCCCGCCCACATACCACCTGATGACAACTATTGGCCCAGCAACTTCCGCAACCACTCTCCGGCATATGACAGGAGTTCAAAGCCCCCACCGCGACCTCGTGCTCATCGTTCTCCTTCACCGCTGCGTCGCAAAGCGCCCTCTTCCCCACGGGAAAACTAGCCAGCGCGGCCAATGGGGGTGAGGTCGCTGGAAACGTGCTACTGACAGAAATACCTCCTGTGTGTGTGTTTAAAAACAAAGTGCGCGTTTTGGTAGATTATGTGCCTGTGATAGCCTTGGTGAACACTGGTGCAACAATTTCCGTGATGAGTGCTTTTTTAAAGACGTGTTAGGGCGGGAAGTTGTTTTTACCTGGTATGAAACTTCGACGTTCTGTGGAGTGAGTGGAGAGTCGTTGCGCCCTTTAGGTGTGTGTAGTGCTGAAGTATTTTTGGGAGGCCTTATGATAACGACAGAGTTTGCAATTATTCCTCCGTCGACACATGATGTTATTCTCGGCATGGACGTCTTGCGAGAATGTAGTGCCACTGTAGACTGTCGCACGGGGAAAGTCTTTGTGAGTGGCCAGATGCCGTCAGAACTTCTGAAAACTCCAGCAAATGACCAAACTACGCTGTGTGTCTGTGGCAATACGTTTACACCTGCGTTGTCTACCGTACGTGTTCCTGTTGTTTGTTGCGGCTAGATTCTGACAGCTTTGATGCAAGCGTAGAACCAATGCACATAAACTGCGTGAAGAAGAATGTGTTGGTTCCCCATTGTGTGGTGTCGATCGATGGCGGATGAACTGGCCTATGGACTGTAAACTGTTCCTCTGAGCCCGTGACACTACCCAATGGTTTGAAATTAGCTTCGGTCAGCAAAGAACACGTGAACTTATCAGTGGCCGAGGTCACAGACGTGCCGGGAGAACGTGACGGAACTGGTTGTCACAATTTGGATGGGGCGCTTATGGCAACGACAAATAAGTCGCTTAGCTCAAGCGAGTGCCGAGTTTTAATGAATGTGCTGTTGAAGCACGTTTCGGTATTTTACTTTGCGTAGAAGGGCAAAGTAATCCCTATCCCCCAGTCTCGAACGCGCCTTACCATTAACACTGGCGCGGCAAGTCCGATTCGCCAAAAACCATATGTTGTTTCCCCGTTAGAAAGACAAATTATCAACAACCAAGTGCAGGAAATGATGCAAAAGGGAGCGGTACGAGAGTCAGCCAGTCCGTGGGCAGCACCGGTAATACTTGTTAAAAAGAAAGATGGATCTCGGAGATTTTGCGTCGACTATCGCCGACTGAATGCCGTGAAAAAAAGGACGTATACTCGCTGCCCCATATAGAGGACGCAATAGACTGCTTACATTTGGCCTCCTATTTTTCCTTCGTAGACTTACGATCCGGTTATTGGCGAATTCCGATGCTCCCAGAAGACAAAAGAGACTGCCTTTGTAACCCCTGATGGGCTCTTTGAATTCAACGTGATGCCATTTGGACTGTGCAATGCACCGGCAACGTTCGAGAGGTTTATGGACACCATTCTGCGTGGCTTGAAGGGGAACATCTGCATGTGATACCTCGATGACGTCATCATCTTTGGCCACACGTTCAGTGAACACAACTCTCGTCTGGATTCTGTTTTGAACTTCATTCGAAACACTGGCCTAATTTTAAACTCGAAGAAATGCCACTTCGGAGGCCGCCGGACGCTTGTGCTCGGGCATCTCGTTGACAAGGATGGCATCTGCCCTGACCCCCAGAAGACAGCAGCAGTTGAAGCTTTCAATGCGCCGCGTTCCGTCAAGAAGCTTCGTAGTTTCTTGAGGCTTTCTTCGTACTTCCGCCGCCTTATTCTAAAGTTTGCGGACGTTGCGTATCCTCTCACATCCCTCTTATGAAAGGACAATTCCTTTGAGTGGACTCTGGAGTGCGATTCTTCATTCCGTGAATTGAAGTTTTTGCTGACGTCACGACCCATCCTTCAGCACTTCATTCCTTCTGCTCCGACAGAGCTTCATACGGATGCTAGCGGCATAGGTATTGGGGCCGTCCTAGTGCAACGTTACGGCGACCGCGAACACGTCATCGCATACGCAAGTCGATCCCTAAGCAGGCCGGAACAAAACTACACTGTTACAGAACAAGAATGCCTGGCGGTATTATTTGCAATTCAGCGGTTCAGGTCTTACCTGTACGGACGCCCATTCACAGTCGTAACTGACCATCACTCGTTGTGTTGGCTTGTCAACATTCGTGACCCTTGTGGCCGCCTTGCGCGCTGGGCACTCCGGCTACAAGAATACAGTTTTACCATCGCTTACAAGAGTGGTCGTCGACATGCTGACGCGGACTGTCTTTCACGTATGCCACTTAGCACAACGGACTGTGAATCCGATGACCTTGACCTGCTTGTAGCGTCTGTGTCGCCCACGTTCCTAGACTATCCCAGTTTCAGAGCAGAAGAGCGGAAGGACGGTAAACTAGCACCACTATTCGACGCTGCATCCGCATCCACTAGTGCACGCCGTTTCTGTATGCGTGATGGACTGTTGTTCAAAAGGAACCTCTCCAGCAGTGGCACGCGTTTTCTTCTAGTGGTCCCGGAGAGCCTGCGAACCGTTATTATGAGTGTCATGCACGATGACCTTACATCTGGACATTTAGGTTTGGCGCGAACGCTTCACTGGACTAAAGAGCGCTTTTATTGGCCTGGTATGCAGAAGTCCGTTGAGAGTTATATGGCAAGCTGCATGCAATGTCAGCGTCACAAACGTCCATAAACTGGTCCAGCTGGTCTTCTACAGCAGATGCCTACTCCAAGCGCACCTTTCGAACAAGTGGGGATTGACTTTATGGGCCCCTTTCCAAAATCGGCTAAGGGCAACCGATGGATAATTGTTTGCGTCGACCACCACACACGCTACTGCGAGACGGCGGCCGTCCCCTCCGCAACTGCCAGTGGAGTCTCGTCGTTTTTGTTACAGTACGTCATCCTTCGACACGACCCACCTCGCCTGATTATCAGCGATCGCGGACGACAATTCACAGTGGATGTTATGGAGGAGCTGCTCCGTTTAAGTGAATCCCGCCTGCGTCACTCGACACCATACCACCCCCAAACTAATGGGCTGACAGAGCGTACCAACCGCACCATTATCAACATGTTGTCTATGCATGTCTCATGCGACCACAAGAACTGGGATGACGTACTTCCTTTCATGACTTACGCGTTCAACACCGCGAAGCATGAGATTACAGGCTATAGCCCTTTCTTTTTTGATTTATGCACGTTCGCCCCAGCACACAATCGACACAGTATTACTTTCTGTGATCACGACAACGTCACTGTCGCCGAGACTCTCTGCCTCGCCGAAGAGGCGCGTCGCATAGCTCGACTACGCACATTGGCATCGCACGACAAAGCGAAGGCATGCTATGACATCCACCATCGACCAATGATTTATCGCCGTGGTGATCTGGTGTTGTTGTGGACTCCGATTCGCAAGCGCGGGTTATGCTAAAAGTTTTTGGCCACTTACAATGGACTTTTTGTCATTGTCGACAGACTTACGGAGGTCAACTATGTAATAGCTCGTCTCACGGCGAGTGGTCGACGAGCTGCCAAAACTCAAGTGGTTCATGTTGCCCGCCTCTTTCAAACTTATATATATATATATATATATATATATATATATATATATATATACGACGAAGAAGACGTTTATTGTGGCAGAGGCTCGTGCTGCTGCTGAAAAACTCTCGCTGCTGTTCGGCCCATTAAAGTGTTGCATCACCCCGGCGTGGCGTCTAACAGTATTCTTACATTTGGTGGAAAAATCTGTTTGCCTCAAACTGGAACTCCGTTCCCGGACTCTACCTCAACCCACTGCCTCGCCGAAGCCTGACGACATGACCCAGCCACCTGCAGTCATAATCGCATCTGTTACCTGCTCCAGAATTTCACGACAGCGAGATCCAGTGATTTTCAACGTGACCGACGACCAAGACGCCAAAGACTGGCTGTCCCAATATGAAGTGGTAAGCGCCCACTATAAGTGGGATGACACAGACAAGCTCGCTTACCTTTATTTCTATTTGGCGGGTGTGGCAGAACTGTAGTTTAACAACCACAAAGCGGAAATACCCTCTTGGTCAACCTTCAAGACGCGCTTTGCAGAAGTACTTGGCCGACCCGCTGTTCACAAGCTCCGCGCCAGAGTGCTGTGTGGCCGCACACAGCGCTCTGGCGAGACCTTTACCTCGTATATTGAGGATATTCTGGACCTCTGCCGTCTTATCGATTCCCACATGTCTGACACTGACAAAATACGGCCCATCATGAAAGGTATCGAGGACGACGCCTTCCGCATGCTCGTTGAAAAAACCCGCAAACTGTCGCCCAGCTTATTCAGCACTGTCAGAGTTTCGACGAGCTGCGGAGGGAGCGCATTACTACTCGACGTCCAAACCTCGACACGAGCCCTACATCTGCGTTAACCATTGGCGCTGTTTCATCCGAACAAAGCACCTTAATGCAGCGAATTCAGCAGTTCGTACGAGAAGAAGTGGCGCGCCAATTGTCTCTTGTGCCGCCCATTCCGGCCAGTGCGCACACGCTGACCCCAACGCTCCGCAAGACAATCGAAGAGCAAGTTTCTGATGCCCTGTCTCCTACATACCATCATTCGCCTATCTCCGCCCCTGTCACTTACGCTGAGGCCGCCAGACGATCACCGCCATCGCTAACAAACGCCACGGATCTTGCTAGACAGCCCCGCCCCATCTACGCAGCAAGTCCCTCTGTCCGTCCCCACTCACCTCCTCTTCGCCGCCCCGCATGACCATCAACTTACTTTTGGCGCACTCCGACCCAAAGGCCGATTTGCTATTTTTGCCATCTTCCCGGTCATGTAGCACGCTACTGGCGTCGTCGGGATTATACCCCAACTGCTGGTGAGGCGACTACGGCTATCGTCCAGAGCCACCACAGTCGTCTTCCTCCCCCCCCCCCCCCACATAGGAACAGTCACCGCCACGTCGCCGCGGCTGTGACAGGGATCGGTCGCCCTCACCATGGCGCCGTTCGATTTCTTCTATTATTCTTCGATGAGCACCCACCCAAACTGAAAACTAACCATCACAGTTCCCGAGGAAAGAGCTCGCACATATTGAAACTTTCAAGGCCTCCGTCTCTACCTGCAAATGAAATAACTGTGCACATCGATGGTGTACCGGTGCAAGCGCTCGTTGATACTGGTGCTGCCATGTCTGTGCTAAGTGGTGAACTGTGCCGCAAGTTGAAGAAGCTTACACTGCCACTTTCCGATGTCTCTCTCCGCACGGCCACTGCGCATCACATCCCACCTTCTGCGGCGTGCACAGCTCGACAGGTAATCCAAAATATTTTGTATGTAGTCGAATTCGTTATGTTTGCCCCATGTTCGCATGATATCATCTTAGGCTGGGACTTCCTCTGCGCTCATCATGCCATCGTTCACTGTGCGCGTGCCGAACTAGAGTTGTCGATGATGTCTGAACTGCCCCTGTGTGAAGCGCCGACGTCTGAAAGACCTTTCAAGCCGCTATCTTCCCGAGTCACCGTGGCCGCGGACACTCGCATCCCTCCTCTATCCTGTGTTGTTGTGCCACTCTTCTGCGACGACGCGCCCTCTGTCACCGCCCTCTTTTACCCCTCCGACGCCTTTTGCTCTTGCAAAAGCTTCCTTCTCCCGTTCGCAGTTGTCACCGTGAAAACCTCTCGTGGCTCCAATTACATAACGAACTCGCTTCCTTCCCCAGCCATATTATTCCGTGGTGAAGTCCTTGGTCACCTTGAGAAAATTGATTGTGTTTCGTCAAGTCACCTACCTGACGACTTGCCATTATCTCACTTAAACACCATTACCTCTGATACCACTCCCACTTCATCTCTGGAGGCTTTTTTCCCATCGATTGACCCTAAACTTCCCGCTGCTCAGCGCACTCAACTCCTGGCTCTACTAGATCGCTTCAAGATGTCATTTGACCATAGCTAACTTTCTTTGGGTCACACATCTGCAATCGTTCACCAAATCGACACTGATAGCCATGCACCTTTGCACCAGCACCGATATCGAGTTTCTCACGCTGAACGCCGTGCCGTTGATGATGAAGTCAACGATATGCTTTGACGTGGCGTAATACAACCTTCAAACAGCCCATAGGCCTCTCCGGTTGTACTGGTGAAAAACAAGGATGGTAGCATCAGATTTTGCGTTGATTACAGGCGTCTTAATAAGTTCACGAGAAAAGATGTTTATCCACTGCCAAGAATCGATGAAGCCCTCCATTGCCTACAAGGAGGAGAGTTCTTTTCTTCTTTAGACCTTCGGTCGGGCTACTGGCAGGTTTCTGTGAATGAAGCCAACCGCCCTAAGACTGCGTTTGTAACGCCTGGCGGATTGTATGAATTTAACGTCATGCCATTCGGTCTCTGTAATGCGCCTGCCACCTTCGAGCATCTCATGGACAATATACTTAGAGGCTTTAAATGGAATACATGCCAGTGCTATTTGGATGACGTCGTCGTTCTCTCGAAGGACTTTGACTTCCATCTCAGCCGCCTCGCAAGCGTCCTGACTTGTCTTTCGGACGCTGGACTGCAGCTGAAATTTGAATAAATGCCACTTCGCTGCCCGCCAGCTCACCATATTAGAGCATGTTGTTGGCAAGCATGGTGTTCGTTCTGATCCAGTCAAACTTATCACTGTCGCCGACTTTCCAGGCCAGCTATATTAAAAGAACTCCGCAGCTTCATCGGCCTGTGCTCATACTTTCGCCGTTTCATGCGCGATTTCGCCACCATAATCACACCCTTGATGCAGCTACTTGCCGACAACCAAGACACCTGGGTGTGGTCCCCAGCATGCGATGAAGCATTCGCCTCGTTACGGGATCTTCTGACATCACCACCTATCTTACGCCTCTTTGATCCAGACGCTCCAACCTGAAATCCATACGGACGCTAGTGGAGTAGGCCTCGGCGCTATTCTTCCTCAGCGTAAATCTGGCTTCGATGAGTATGTTGCATCTTGCGCTAGTAACACCCTTACTAAAGCGGAAAAGAACTATTCAGTCACGGAGAAAGAATGCCTTGCCATTGTTTGGGCAATCACGAAATTCCGACCTTACGTATATGGCCACACATTTTACATCGTGACTGATCACCACGCATTGTGTTGGTTGTCGTCACTGAAAGACCCATCTGGTCGCCTAGCTCGCTGGGCACTACGTCTACAAGATTACAACATTCGTGTAATTTATTGGTCAGGCCACAAGCATTCGGACACCGACGCTCTTTCTCGCTCGCCACTTCCCCTCGATTATGTTACAGCGTCTGTTTCCCGCTGCGAATGTTCTTCACTTGAACATGTCGACATGTCCTCTGAGCAACCAGGATCCATGGATAGCATCTCTCTTAGATTACCTGTCTCAGACGTCTCCAAGTACCAACAACCCTTTACTTCGACGAAATGCTCACCATTTTATCATCTGTGACAGTCTTTTGTACCGGCGAAACTACCTATTTGATAGCCGCAAATGGTTGCTGGGGATACCTCACCACTTACGTTCTGACGTCTGTGCCTCCTTCCATGCGGATCCGCAATGCGCCCACGCAGGTGTAGTGAAGACGTATGCTCGCCTACGAATTCGATAATACTGGCGCGTAATGTACCGCTTTGTTAGGCAGTACGTCCATTCATGTACCTTTTGCCAACGTCGGAAGAGCTCCCCTCGCACAACCACAGGACTACTCCAGCCACTGCCATGTTTTTCTCGGCCTTTTGGCCGCATCGGAATCAACTTGTACGGTCCCCTACCATACACACCAAATGAAAACCACTGGGTCATCGTATCCGTGAACCACCTTACGCGTTACACCGAAACGTCGGCGCTTCCCGAGGCCACTGCGCATGAAGTCGGCTTGTTCACACTGCACAACCTCATCCTTCGGCATGGTGCACCCAGTGAGCTTCCTAGTGAACTTGGGCAATCTTTCTTGTCGGAAGCTGTAGAAGCTTTTTTACGCGAATGCAACATCGTGCATTGAACAACCACCGCATATCACCACCAAACCAACGGGATGACCGAGCGATTTATTCGCACGCTGGGTGACATGCTCTCCTTGTACGTTTCCGATGACCATACGAACTGAGACCGCGTACTGCCATTCGTTACTTACGCTTACAACAGCGCAATTCAATCTACAACTGGATTTTTCCCGTTCTTTCTTCTTTATGGTCGGGAACCTTCATCGTTCTTGGACACTATCCTTCTGTACCGCCCAGACCCTTCAGAATCGAGGACATTGGCCGAAGCCGCCACATATGCTGAAGAATGTCGCCAGCTCGCACGTGCGCTTACTACGCACGATCAGGCTCACCAGAAGGACTACCAAGACCAACGCTCATCTCCATCGTCATACACACCTGGAACAATCGTGTGGCTCTGCGTGCCATCGCCTGCCCCAGGCCTTTGCTCAAAGTTCACACCCACGTATGACGGTCCGTACAGGATCTTGCGCCAGACATCAGCAGTCAACTACATGGTTGAACCTATTCAGCCACCTACAGATCAACGGCGCCGCAGGCGTGAAACTGTGCACGTCGATCGTCTAAAACATCACTACGACCCACCAGTCGTGTCTGTGCCCTAGGTCGCCAGGATGGTTCCTTTTGTACCGGGGATTCAATGTAGTGACAGAAATACGGGCTTACTATAGACGACGAAGAAGACGTTTGTTGTGGCAGAGGCTCGTGCTGATGCAGCTGCTGCTGCATCAGCACGAGCACCCCAGCGTGGCATCTAACAATGTTCTCACAATATATATATAAATATAAATATAAATATATATATATATATATATATATATATATATATATATATATATATATATATATATGTGTGTGTGTGTGTGTGTGTGTGTGTGTGTGTGTGTGTGTGACGCATTCACAAGGTGATTCTAGGAGAAGCCGACGAAGAGAAAGTGCGCGTGCATTAGAATAAACGCATGGCATCTGGCATCTGGACCACGACGTGTCTCCATTTTGTAGCGTCACACAAGTCGACAGGATCGACCTCATCAACGTGCCATGGCTAAGCCAAAGCCTCCTCTCAACATACAGAAGTTCAAGGGAACACCAGAAGACGTCCCCATCGACAAGTGGCTTCTTTTTTTCGACATGAAGGCAGCCGAGGCGTCATGGACTCACCGCGATTGGGTCAGTCACTTCAACGAATACATTGAAGGGGAAGCGTTCAAGTGGTAGCTGACATAGATTTTCGGTAACGGCGAGACAACTTAGGACGATATCAAGCGTGACATGCAAGCACGCTTTGCTACGACTGACGGAGATGCTTTCCGTCTCTTCATTCACTACCGGCTGAAAGGAGGGCAGACCATCAAGGACTACTACGACGAGGAAAAGTGACTGGATTCCTTGGCTGACCTGAAAAAGTGCCACATCATTTCTGGACTCACTCATGGTGTTCCTCCTAATGTGGAACTGGCGCTCGCTGGACTGTCTTTCAACTCGTCATTAGAGTGGCTCACCGCTGCTCAACGGGTCGAGACATCTTTAAAACGGGTGAGAGGAGTTTCCTTTACTCGTAACGCTAGTATCGAATCAAGAGCTCCACGTCTCTCCAGCAGACCGCAGCAACCGACAATAACTTCTCAACCGCGTGCCCCGCAAAACGAATGTAGATACTGCTCAGCTGCTGGTTTCCCACGACAGTTTCACTGGCACAACGAATGTCCGCGCCGCGGCAATGTGTCCGCTATTGATACTGAACGGGAAAACGAGGAGGGCGACCCAGAGTTTCATTAATACACTTCAGTGCTCTCATCAACGAAAAACCAGTAAATGCAATTTTCGATACAGGAGCAACAATTACTTGTATCAGCTAGGATGTGTACAAACAGTTGACACTTCAGTTGATGAGAGACTCCAGCATCATGGTTCAGCAAGTTGCATCAAGCATTCGAACTTTGGGTCGCGTAAACATTCAGTTACAAACTGGGAACGCCATAAAGAAAGTTTATGCACATGTGCTGCGAGGCTTGAGAACGCAATTATTTCTTGGCCTAGACAGCGCTTCATACTTCAATCTTTCTGTAAATCAGGAAAGCAAGTCAGTGACACAAGCACGTGAGAATATGAACCTTCCGCATCACAATGAAAAGAAAACCATTCAAGCCCCGCTGATGCGAACTCTGACTTCATAAAACTTATCAGAGCATGGGTCTGCGGCGCTCGACTCTCTTTTAGGCAAATATGACAAGATATTTTCGAAATCTCAGACAGATATTGGATGCATCACTACTGAGAAACATAGGATCGCACTTACCAATGCTGTCCCTATTTGTTGAGCACCATACCGATGTTCACAGGCAGACAAAGTGGAGATCAACAAACAAGTAAACGCTCTTCTCAAGCAAGGTGTTGTGAGGCCTTCATTATCGCCCTACGCCGCACCTGTCACTTTAGCAGAAAAGAAAGGTAAAGGACGCACTCGTCTATGTGCTGACTACCGGAAACTCAATGCCATAACGGTACCCGACTTTCAACCAATTCCACGTATAGATGATATTCTTGACCACTTGGGAAAGGCAGAGTTTTTCACTACGTTGGACGTAACGTCGGGATACTGGCATGTCAAAATGCATCCTGACGATGTTCAGAAAACTGCATTTGTCACGCCTGATGGTCATTTTGAGTGGTTGGTAATGCCGTTTGGGTTGAAGAACGCTCCAGCTACATTTGAAAGAGCCATGAAATCAATAATAGCGAAACTTTAGCTCACCAATGTTATTAATTACTTTGACGATGTGGTCGTATACTCAGAGACATTTAATGATCATATACGACACCTTGAGGCGCTATGTAAAGCTCTCAAATGCGAGAACGTAAAACTCAAACGGAAAAAGTGCCAATTTGCACGCTGCAGCATTGAATACCTGGGCCACAACATTTCACAAGGAACAGTGACACCTAAGCTAAGTAATGTGGCTGCCATACTCAAATTTCCGACACCAAAACGAGAAAAAGATCTCCAGCGTTTTCTGGGCACTGTAAACACCTACCGTAAGTACATCCCCCACTTCAGCGATATCGCTCTTCCACTCACAAAACTACTCCACAAAGGCAGCAAGTGGGTCTGGACAGAAGCATGCGAGCAAGCTTTTCGTGAACTGAAGGAGCGGATAACTGAAGAACCGGTGCTTCGCATATACGACCCTTCGAGACCATGTACTGTGTACTGTGACGCATCTGGCGAAGGCATCGGTGCAGTGCTCAAACAACCTGATGACAAAGGCAAAGAACATCCTGTTGCTTACTATTCCCGCAAACTACTTAAGCACGAGGTGAACTAGGCTATTACAGAAAGAGAATGTCTTGCCATTGTAGATGCCATTGATAAATGGCATTGCTACCTTCATGGAAAGTCATACACTGTTGTAACAGATCACTCTGTACTACAGTGGCTGAAGAATGTTAAAAATCCTCAAGGTCGTCTCTTCCGGTGGTCTTTGAAACTGTCAATGTATGATGTGAATATCAAACATCAAAAGAGCGCAAGTATTGTCGAAGGAGATGCGCTCTCCAGAGCCCCAATAATTAATCTTCTATCACACGACGACCTTCAGCGATGCAACAATGAGCGTCCAAAAGGAACGCACTCATTGGAAAATAACATCATCATCGTTAAAAGAAAAGAACTACGGAAAATATACGTGCCTTATGAACTACGCCCAACCATTCTGAAGAATGCACATCAACATTTTGGGCATGTCGGAGTGAAGAAGACGCTATCACTCCTGTCTCCGCAATATTATTGGCCGCATATGGTAACCGATGTTTCCACTTACATTCGGCATTGTGATACATGCCAGAGATGCAAGAAGACGAAAACAAAAAAGTTTGGGACGCTTGAATCACTGCCTCCAGCTGAAGAGCCCTTCGACCTCTTTGCAATACACACCATTGGAGGATTTTCTGGATATGGCTCGTCAAAAAGGTTTATACACTTGGTTATTGATCATGAGAATCGCTACGTATTGGCGTTTGCTCATAAAAGTGAAAACAGCGACGCCTACATTTCATGCTTAAAAACAATTTTTTCTTCTAGAAAACCACGGAAGCTTCTTTCGGATCGTGGAACAGGATTTACCGCAGGAAAATTCAAGCAGTTTTCAGAACATAATCGTATACACCAACTATTCACCTCATCTCATCATCCACAATGCAACGGCATGAACGAGCATACAAACCAGACTATTGTAACGAGACATAAATGTAAGATCAATGACGAACCACAGAGGTCTTGGACTAAGCTGCTTCTGGAGGTAATTGACGAATACAACAGAACACCTCACGAAGTGACCGGCTACGCACCTTCCTTCCTGATGTATGGAATTCCATCTTATCCTACTGTACTGGAACAATGACAAGAAACTGTCGAAGAAGCGCGAAAAACTGCAGTTACCAATTCTATCGCCTAAAAAAATAAGAACAAAGTCATTTATGATAGAAAATTTCTTCCGATTGAGTTCTAAGTCGGTGACTTAGTCCTTTACGAGACACCATGGCATCCCAACAACGGCAAACTGAGTTCCGTCATGGAATGACCCTACAAGAATCTACGCAAGGTCTCAATAGTGAACTATGAGATCAACCGCTCCGTGCTTCCCTTACGTAGAAACTCTGACATTGTGCATGTTAGGAAACTGCGGCGTTATTTTGAACCTTCTGAACTGAGACTTTCTCGAGGGGAGGGGGAAGTGTGACGCATTCACAAGGTGATTCTAGGAGAAGCCGACGAAGAGGAAGTGCGCGTGCATTAGAATAAACGCATGGCATCTGGACCACGACGTGTCTCCATTTTGTAGCGTCCCATATATATATATAGCTCAGTGGTTAGAGCATTGAACGCGTTATTCGAAGGTCGTAGGTTCGATTCCTGCTCACGGCTGGTTATAATTTCACGCACTTTTCTTTCTTCTTATTTAGATTTCATTGGTTCTAATAACTTCCCCTGTACATTCCTTGGCATTACTGTCTGTTATATCTCATTATTATTGTGTCAATACACGGAAAAACGAGCCCTTACGTATACACTTCTTTCCCTTATTCATTAACGAGAGTCTCTTACTGGCTGGTGTGTCCACGGTGCGCTCAGTCTCACTCAAAAGACGCCTGCGGTGCCACCGTGTTACGATGTCCAAACTGCCACGGCGCTCATGAGGCCTCATCCGAAGATTGCCCGCGGGTGCGAAATGAGCACGCGGTACTCAGGCGTATGGTGCGGCACAATTCAACGCAGAGGGAATCTGCCGCTACACTACGCTGACGACGGCGTCGTGTGTGAAGACCATCACGGAAAAACGGCTCTACCGATAGAGAGATGTCATTCTCTATGAAAGAGGCTGGCCCACAAACACCGAGCTCACTGAAGACGGATACTACCAAACAGAACATAGGGACAGCAGTCGCACCTTCCGAACAGTGGCCCTCACTTCCACGAAGTCAACCTTCTTCGGAGCTGCATCAAATCCCGCCACCCTCGACGACCCCTAAAACCAGTGATGCGATGAATGAAGATCAAGTGATAAGCTTGCTGCAATCGCTGATGAGTACCATGCGTGTCCTACTGAGTAATATGAAAACTTCGGCTGCGCAGACCGCACTGCATGTGCTGGACACCCTGAGTCCGGTGCTTGCTGCTCTAAGGTAAAACCACGGCCAGCGAGGCACCATCGTTTCGAACCGAAGTCAAGAATGCATCTGTCTTTCAGTGGAACGCCAGAAAGTCGCATGTCTGACTTTAGACATTTTGTATTGGTGAACCGCTTCTCCATTATCATGATTTGTGAACGCAACCTATGTGCTTCAATCAAGCTGTCAGGATATGAGTGCTTTATGTCTTCCACTCACAGACTGCAGCGAAGTTAATGTATTCATGTGCCATGACCTCACTTACGTTCACCACAGAGTCTCGCCTGATGAAGGGAATCAGTATGTGCCTTACTGTGAAGAAGGGTAAGGTTGCTTTTACGATTATCGGAGCTTACTTATCTCCATCAAGCCGCCTTGACTGCGAGCACTTACGCGGTATTCTGACATCGACTCCAAGGCCATGGGTGATCACTGGCGACTTTAATGCCCACTATTTCCTATATGGAAGCTCCAAGGACAACTCTAGAGGAATAAAATTGGTGTCCTTAGCCTCGGAGTACGAACTCTGCATTTGTAACGATGGAAGCCCTACATATTTATGCGGATCAGCCTATAGCAGCTGCCTGGACCTTACATTGGTTTTCCGCTCACTTACCAAGAAAGTGCACTGGTTTGCGGATCTGGAAACCGAAAACCAGTGCACTCTTCTATACACAGTGATCTTCTATACACAGGTAAGTTGGTATAGGTCGTCGCGGGGCGACGACCATATACCAACTTACCTGTGTATAGAAGGTTTCACCAGCTCAAACTCAAGAGGCCTCAAATACACCGATTGGCCGAAATTCAAAATGTTAATGGAAGACTGCTGTACCGACGGCTCATCATATAACCTAGAGGACTTGGTAAAGCATGTCCTGCAGAACACCACGAATACACATTTCACTAGTCACAAGCGCACCGATTTCGACATCAAGCTTGAGAAACTTCGCGCAATATGCCGTCGTACAGAACGAAGGTACCGACGGACAAAGTGCATGAATGATTTAAGGCTGGCTAGATGCATTTAAAGGAAAATGCAGCGGAACATGGATAAACTGGCTAGGCGGCGTTGGACATCCTTTTGCAAGTCGTTGGATCCACGAAAGCCCCTATCACAGATATGGCGAACTGTCCGCGGTCTTAGCACAACCTTGGGTCAGCGACACCCGTTTACATCTCTGGCACTTCACCTTCGATGAACTGGCTAACCTCCCTGTCCTTCCTTATTTATTCCTCCTCCTCACCTTCGATACAGAGAGATTGACGTCGCAGAATCTTTCTGTAGAAGAATTGCTGGTGATTCCAATTTCACAGTATCAAGAATGGGAACACTTGACAACCCACCGCCCTCACGTGATCCCCGTATGGAATGCCAGTTTTCTATGGATGAGCTAGAGGCGGCACTGGCACTGTGCAGACGTTCTTCAGCACCCGGACCTGACGGCATTTCCTATCGTGCCCTTAATAATCTTGGAGACGAAGCTCGGAAGGCACTCTTACGTCTATGCAACGACTCCTGGCAGACTGGTACGGTTCCCCAAGCACGGAAGTCAAGTCGCCTCATTCCCCTTCAAAAGGCTGGTAAATCTCCTTAGGATATTGCCATATACCGTACTATCGCACTTGCCAGTTGTATGGGAAAAACGATGGAACGAATTATTCTAACACGAATAGAGTAGTATTTAGAGCACTACGAAATCTATGCAGTATCCATGACCGGATTCAGGCGCGGCCATTCATCAATCGACAACGTTGTTGATTTCGGGCAGCAGTGGCAGCAGACGGTTCAGCGGAGCACGGTCCTAACTGTCTTCTTGCCCATGCGCAGAAACCCCGCAAAGTGGACGTCATCCGCGCATCCATACCAGCCTGCATTGCCCCGGGAATGACCAACTGAAACCAAGGAAAGTTGGTACTATCCGCATATCCACCACAGCGCTGCGCGGGCACTTGACGGACCAGCTGGTGATACGCCCCCCGCCCTTTATATACTCGGTCGCATCGTAGGACTCAACCACATTTCGGGCAGCAGTGGCAGCAGACGGTTCAGCGGAGCACTGTCCTAACTGTCTTCTTGCCCATGCGCAGAAACCCCGCAAAGTGGACGTCATCCGCGCATCCATACCAGCCTGCATTGCCCCGGGAATGACCAACTGAAACCAAGGAAAGTTGGTACTATCCGCATATCCACCACAGCGCTGCGCGGGCACTTGACGGACCAGCTGGTGATACGCCCCCCGCCCTTTATATACTCGGTCGCATCGTGGGACTCAACCACATTTCGGGCAGCAGTGGCAGCAGACGGTTCAGCGGAGCACGGTCCTAACTGTCTTCTTGCCCATGCGCAGGTTGGTTAGTTTTGGTACGTTATTTATCGCTTGCAACTGCTCCTGCTGCTACTGCTGTCCTCGAGTTTTGTATTTTGTGACTAGACAAGTGCTGCAATGAGTGACGTATGTGAATCCTGTAAACAATACTTTTCTGAAGATGAGGATGTCATAACATGTGCAGAATGCCGGCAATGCTATCACATCGGAGAATGTATCGGAATAAGTGAACGTACCTATAAAAAGAAAGGGAAAGAGGCAAAGAAAGCCTTAAAATGTCAGACTTGCCGTGTGCCTTCATCTAGGAACACTCAGATGAATAATAACGCTGATCAATCAGCTTTAACGGAAGCCTTGAGCCAGCAACTTGCGGAAATTAACAAATGCTTGGCGCACTTGACAACTAAGGTCGATGACCTTACAGAATTAAAGCAAACAGTCACCAGCATTGAACAATCCATTCAGCACATGTCAGATACGCATGACAAGCTTCTTGAAATCAGCGCAAGGCACGATAGAGACATAGAAAGCCTCCGCAACAGAGTTGAAGCTGTGGAACAAAATTTTGACGAAAAAGAAATTCGCAAGCTAAACCTAGAACTAAATGACCTTCAGCAATATAGTCGCCGCCAGAATCTGGAAATTCATGGCATGCCGTTTATTGAAAAAGAGGATACCCTGTCACGAGTTAACGACCTTGCGAAGAGGCTTGACCTGCAGACACTATCTGACTGTGACGTTGAAAGCATGCATCGCTTGCCACCCCGTAAAGGGAAACCCCCAGTTATACTGATAAGATTCGCTCGACTGAGCTTGAAGGCAGCATGGCTTGCTAAACGTGCCGAACTAAGAGAAAAAAACAGTAATATTCAGCTATTTGATAACTTAACTCCTGCAAATAAGAAGCTCCTTTGGATGGCAAGGACTAGAGCCACCGAGATGAACTATCGATTCACTTGGTCTTCACAGGGAAAGATTTTTGTCAGAAAGAATTCAGAAGCACGCGCAATCCGAATTGCATCTGAAGATGATCTAAACAAGATTGTTTAAACACTTACTGTACCTATCGCCTTTTATGGCTTTTTTCTGTTTTGATGATCAAGTCGATGCATTACAATGCTGTCTCTTTCAAGAATTTGATTAAGGACTCGAACTTTCTTTCTGAACGTGGTCTTTCCCTTTATCATATTAATGCACAGAGTATGAGGAACAAGGGTGAGGAAATTGAAAGCGAATTAGTACACCTCAACTATGACTTTGATATCATGGGCTTCTCGGAGACATGGTTTTCTTCACAGTCAGACGTGGTCAGTTTGGGAAATTACAATATGGAATCAGTATTCAGAACTGGAAAACGCGGTGGCGGTGTATCTTTGTATATCAAACAAAATTTGCCCTATGAGGCGTGGCCCGACTATTGTGTTGTGTGTAGTGATTTCGAAGCAGTTACTGTGATACACAACAAGGTTGTAATAGTACTGATCTACCGCCCCCCGGATGGTAATACTGACTCACTTCTTGAGTTTTTAGAGAAGCTTCAACATCATGCTAATTCTAATCGATGGTTCATGATATCATTTGGTGATTTTAATATAGATATATCAAAAGATGGTCCTATTAAGCTAAAACTAATGGAGTTAATGTTGTCTCATGGCTGCGAAAACATCATTAGCACTCCTACCAGAATAACAAGCACATCAGAAACGATCATTGATCTCTGTTTCACTAATTTATCCCCTGACATTGCATTAGCCGGAGTATTCAGCTCTGGTATAAGTGACCACTTACCTTTTTTTTGCACTATTAACAATGCCAGAACTGCAGAATTCTCCAAAATACATGCGTAGAGATATAAACGATCCAAATATTCTCCGTTTTCGCTCTCTAATGTTTAACTGCAATTGGGATGACCTGTACCGAGAACCTGATCCGTCTAAGGCATACAACCTGTTTATGTCAAAAATGGTTAGTAACTACAATACTGCTTTTCCGTACGTTGTTGTAAAGAAACACAAGAGAGCAAGAAAGGAGTGGATTACGCCGGCACTTCTTAAGCGGATAAATGAAAAAAACAAACTTTTCCAGCACTTTTTGAAAACAAAAGAACAAACTGACCTCATTGAGTTTAAAAATTTTAGAAACAAAGTAAACAAAGACCTCAAGAAGGCGAAAATAGATTTCTATGCCTACAAGTTTTCTACAGTGATTAACAACTCAAAAATGGTTTGGAGCTCGGTTAATAAATTGATAGGAAGAAAACAAGCCACTGTCCCTAGCTATATACAGATAAACGATATTCACTTCAGTGGCAAGGCACTGGCAGACAAATTTAACCTTCATTTCCTTGAGGCAGGATCCTCAAGTAATATAACACAAGCGACTGACCTTAAACCGGCTGAATGCTATATTGAAAGCTCTTCCACTAATTCTTTGTTTTTACCCCGCAGGGGCGCCTGTGCAAGCAGGCGTTTGGTGTGTAGCGACACCACGGACCCGAGCTAACGGGGGAGTTTCTACTCCCTCCCACGCCTAGCCGTGCGTGGCTTTGCCGTGTCCGGGGAAAAGGGGATCCTGGGGGTTGAGCCGACGCTGGGTGATTGGACCTTTAAGGCCCCCCGGTAGAGGTAACACACCCCTTTGGCCCCGGCTTCACGTAGACGGCACCCCTGGGCTGACCCACCCAGGGGAAATTGGTAGTCGCCTTTTCCTATTTCTCTCTCTCTCTACATCTTAGTCTTTTCTCGTCTTTAAATCTATCCTGTCTTCTTCTCTCTTCCATTTACTTCCGATTTTTCCTGGCGGCAAGGGTTAACCCTGTGTGGCTATCCTACCTTGGATACACCATATTCGGTTATAGTGGTGGCGTACAGCTGGCGTCTGCGGGGCCTGTACTTACAGACCCTCCAGCGTCCCCTTGTAGGACTCCATGGTGGGTGGCTGGCGCCGCTGCCGAAAGTAAGCATTTACATATGGCTTGTTCCTTCCCCCCACTCCCTGATCGCCCTCAGAAAAGAGGGCGCACCGATGAAGTTTTCCAGTTTTTTGGTAACCAGAAAGTATCTTTTCCCCGATTTCATGTTATTCACGCTGACACACCCGGCAAATCAGTGCGAACACTTTCACCTTTTCTAGTATCAAAGTCTTTGACGGAAATCTTTGGCCCAGGATATAAAGCTTCGAGAATGGCAAGTGGTGACCTCCTGTTGGAGCTCCGCGACCAGAAACAATATGAAAAATTGCCTAACCTTGTGAAATTTGGAGATAACAAATTAATAGTAACCCCACACAGAACCATGAACACCACCCGTGGCGTTGTCTCAGATGATGACCTGTTAGGGCTGACAGAGGCTGAACTCCTGGAGGGTTTCAGCGAACAGAATGTCATAAACGTAAAACGAATCAGCATGAGGCGTGATGGCAAAGAAGTCCACACTAAACACCTGATACTTACCTTCAATTCAAGTGTACTGCCCGACTCCGTTGAGGCTGGGTATATCAAGCTTCGAGTTAGGCCATATATACCAAACCCCCTCCGATGTTTTAAATGCCAACGATTCGGCCACAGTTCACAGAAATGCCGAGGCCGCCTAACTTGCGCGAAATGCAGTGCTGAAGAGCACACATCAGATGCCTGTGAAAACTCTCTTCACTGTGCGAACTGTAATGGGGAACATGCCGCATACTCGCGGTCATGCCCGTGCTGGAAAAAGGAAAAGGAAATTGTCACAATTAAGGTAAAACAAAATATTTCATTTAAGGAGGCACGAAGGCAGGTGTCCTGCCTACCAGAAACTAGCTTTGCCGAAGTGGCGCGTCAGGGGGCAGCGCCACGACGGCCCCTGGCGCCTGTCTGGCACACGCGTAGTGAGCCAGCGGTGACGCCATTCGCCCCCTCGGCGGTTGCAGCCAGTGCTGCTCCGCCATCTAAGAAAGACCCACCAACCTCTGGGCTGGGGGCCCCGAAGGTCTCGTCTTTTGAGGCGAGGCCCTCAAAACAAATGCAGCGCTCGCAAGAGCGCCTGTCCAGCGCCTCGCAAGAGGCAATGGACACAACACCGAGCGTGAGGGCGCAGTCAGCGCCTAAGGATCGGCGCGACTCCGTCGACCGATCTAAAAAAGAAAAATCTCGTGTCATGGCCCCTGGAAAGGGTCCGTGAGCTAACATTCCATCCTTGAACACACAGCACAAAACATCTAAAATGGATACACAGATCTTACAGTGGAATGTGAGAGGACTTCTCCATAACCTGGATGATATTAGAGAACTTCTTAATAAACATACTCCAAAGGTGCTGTGTGTTCAGGAGACACATCTCAAGTCCACACAAACAAACTTTCTAAAGCATTATGCCATCTTCCGCAAAGACCGTGACGACGCTGCTGTTTCGTCAGGCGGTGTCGCTATAGTAGTTGATAAAGGTGTTGCCTGTAAGCAATTAAACCTCCGAACTTCTCTTGAGGCAGTTGCTGTCCGAGCAGTGCTGTTCGGGAAGCTACGAACAATTACCTCTATTTACATTCCCCCGTGCTATCAACTTTCAAAGACACAATTTCAAAGCTTCATTGATGAACTTCCTCCGCCATATATAGTCGTTGGTGATCTAAATGCACATAATCCCCTTTGGGGCGACTCCCGTTTAGATGCACGAGGACGCCTAATAGAACACTTTCTGTTTTCGTCAGGTGCATGTCTACTAAACAAAAAGAACCAACGTATTATAGCACTGCACATAACACATACTCTTCTATTAACCTGAGTATTGTCTCGAGTGCTATAATTCCATACCTGGAGTGGTTCGTTCTCAAGAACCCTTTTGGGAGTGACCACTTCCCGATTATGTTAAAGTTAACAAAAGAAGATACACGCTCGCCTGACTTTCCTCGCTGGAACACCAATTCAGCCAACTGGGAATTATTTCGAGAAATTACATTTTTAGACGGAGATGAGATTGCTGATTTTAATATAGACAATGCTGTAGCATACCTAACAAGTTTTATTATTGACGCTGCAGTGAAATGTATCAAGCAGACCAACGGAATGACCAATAAACGTCGCATCCCATGGTGGAACGACGATTGTCGGAAAGCACGCAATAGACAAAATAAAGCTTGGAGACTACTCCGAAATTACCCGACGGCTGAAAACCTCAACAATTTCAAACAGGTTAAGTCCCAAGCCAGAAGAACGCGTCGTCTTGCAAAGAAAGAAAGTTGGAATAGGTACATCTCCGGCATAAACTCTTACACCGATGAAACGAAGGTTTGGAATAGGGTAAAGAAGTTAATGGGTCGGGAGTCACACCCCCTACCCTTGGTAAGTAGCCAAGGGGAGAGCCTGGAGGAGCAGGCAGACTGCCTAGGCGAACACTTTGAATGCGTCTCGAGTGCATCGCACTACACAGAAACGTTCTTAAGATTCAAAGAACGCGAAGAGCGGCAACCCCTTAATACTAAACGTCCCTCCAGGGAGGCTTACAACTGCCCATTTTCATTAGCCGAACTTAAGGCATCTCTTGCGTACTGCAACAACTCGGCGCCAGGTGGCGATCGTATAACGTACGAAATGATCAAGTACCTTCACCCAGAAGCACTAAAAACGCTCCTAACCCTCTTCAATACCATGTGGGAAGCTGGATATATTCCATTGTCATGGAAAGAAGCGATAGTCATCCCGGTACTTAAACAAGGCAAAGACCCATCCTTGGCCGCCAGCTACAGGCCAATAGCGTTAACAAGCTGTTTGTGCAAACTATATGAGAAAATGTTAAACCGGCGCTTAACCCACTTCCTAGAAAGTAACAGTATACTAGACCCCCTTCAGTGTGGTTTCAGAGAGGGGAGGTCGACAACAGACCACCTTGTTCGCATAGAGACATACATCAGAGATGCATTTATTCATAGGCAGTTTGTACTTTCAGTATTCTTAGACCTGGAGAAAGCGTACGATACCACATGGCGATTCGGGATTCTACGCGATCTTGCCGCCATGGGCATCCATGGGAACATGCTCAACACAATTAAAAGTTATCTGTCTAACAGAACCTTTCGCGTAAAAGTGGGAAATGCTCTCTCTAGATCATTTACCCAAGAGACTGGTGTTCCGCAAGGGGGCGTGCTTAGTTGGACACTCTTTCTTGTAAAAATGAACTCCCTGCAGTCAGTCATTCCAAGTACGATGTTTTATTCGGTGTATGTTGATGATGTGCAGATGAGTTTCAAATCGTGCAATATGTCTATCTGCGAACGACAAGTGCAGCTTGGAATGAATAAATTCTCTAAATGGGCGGATGAGAATGGTTTTAAAATAAACACCGAGAAAAGTACTTGCGTACTCTTCTCCAACAAACGAGGGGTAATGCCACTTCCAAATATTACGATCAAGGGAGACCAACTCTCTGTGAGAAGCGAGCATAAATTCCTAGGAACTACTTTAGATTCTAAGCTCACGTTTATTCCCCATATTAAACATGTAAAAATGAAATGTCTGAAAGCGATGAACCTCCTAAAGCTCCTATCACGTACAACATGGGGTAGTGATCGAAAGTGCCTCTTGAAGTTATACAAAAGCCTTGTCGGGTCGCGCCTTGATTATGCCTCTATAATTTATCATTCCGCAACGCCAAGTGCATTAAAAATCCTAGACCCCGTTCACCATTTGGGTATCCGACTTGCAACCGGTGCTTTCAGGACAAGCCCGATCCAGAGCCTCTATGTAGAGTCGAATCAGTGGTCACTTCACCTGCAGCGATCCTACAGCAGTTTCACATATTTTATAAAGGTGCGTGCAAACATCAAGCATCCATCTTATTCAACTATAAACGATATGACCGCTGCCACCCTCTTCCATAATCGACCCACAGTGAGAAAGCCGTTCTCCTTGCGTGTGAGAAACCTATGTGAGGAAATGGGTGTTCCGCTGCTGGAACTCTGTCCTACGCCCACAGCGATATTTTTACCGCCGTGGCAGTGGCAGCTTATACACTGTGACACCTCATTTGTTGAGATCACTAAACACGCACCAGAAGCACATATTAAAATGCATTTCCGAGAACTCCAGTCCAACTACTCATGCGTAGAGTTTTATACTGACGCTTCTAAGTCGCATGCAGGGGTGGCTTATGCAGCCGTCGGACCATCCTTCTCGGAATCCGGCGTGCTGCACCCGGAAACAAGTATATTTACGGCTGAGGGTTATGCATTATTCTCCGCTGTGAAGCATATACGGAAATCAAACATACGAAAATCAATTATATTCACAGACTCGTTAAGCGTCGTAAATGCATTAAGATCCCTTTTCAGATTCAGAAATCCGATAATAATTGAGCTATATTCCGTTCTGTGTACAGCGTATATGTCCAACCAGCATGTCACTATTTGCTGGGTACCTGGCCATAGAAGTATCGAGGGCAATGTGTTAGCTGACCAAGTGGCCACGTCAATTATAATGCGCGCTATTAACCCCACCGCTACTGTCCCTGCAACAGATTTAAAACCCTTTCTACGAAAGAAACTGCGAAACCACTGGCAACGCTTGTGGGACACAGAAATAAATAATAAGCTTCATTTGATTAAGCCGCGGTTGGGTTACTGGTCCTCCGCTACAAGAACACGGCGAACTGATGTCCTATTCTGTCGCCTCAGAATAGGACACACTTATGGTACTCATAACTTTCTTTTGACGGGCGATGAGCCTCCTACTTGTGGTAGATGTGGTGAGAGGCTAACCGTCCTCCACGTCCTCCTGGAGTGTCCGGAAGCTGAAAGTGAGAGAAAGAAATACTTTGGTTTAGCATACCGCTATCATCTTCCCCTACATCCTATTATGTTCCTCGGCGAAGAGCCGCTTTTCGATGCAAAATCTGTTTTAAGCTTTTTAAAGGATGTAGTATTGAATGTTTTTAGCCCAACATTGAATGTTTTAGCCAAACAGGTTCATAGCGCATCCTCTGTTCAGAGGATACCGCTGTGATAGCAGCCTTTAATGAGCCCAGGCCTCCATGCTCTTGTTTTAAGGGTTCTGTCGAGGCACTGGTGCTCCATCCCAAGTTTTTATTTCACATACATATCACTTTTAAACCATTTTATGTTTCCATAGCACACATCAATTGTCATTGCCATAATCTTACTATATATATATATATATTTTTACGCACCTACAGCGACTGTTTTTTAGGCCCATTTACAGCCACATCATATCTCTTTTATCTACACTGCACATCGTACAATTCATTATCATCGTTCTGGCGCTCTTTGGCCACATCTGGCCCTTGCGCCAATAAACTCCACTAATCATCATCAATTCTTTGTTTTTATTACCCGTTACCGAGGAGGAAGTAGCCACTGTCATATGCTCACTAAAGAACAGCTCACCAGGAGAAGATGGCATTTCCGCAGCACCTATCAAGGCAGTTGCTGATTTGATTGTCGCCCCATTCACTTACATATGCAACAGACTCTTCTTGACGGGAATTTTTCCATGTGCCATGAAAATAGCTCGCGTAACAATAATTTTTAAAGGAGGTGATAAAAATGAACTTCAAAATTATCGCCCAATCTCTATTCTGCCGCTTTTCTCTAAGGTCGCGGAACGCCTGATATATAAGAGGGTATTTTCTTTTATAGCAAACAGAAATGTCATTTGTGAAGAACAGTGTGGATTCCAACCAGGTAGATCAACTCAGTCTGCTTTACTCCGTATTAAGGACAGCCTACTTCATAACTTTGAAAAAAAATTTTACACTGTGGGAATATTTCTCGATTTCCGTAAGGCTTTTGACTCGATAAAGCACGATATATTAATTAGGAAACTTCAACTGTATGGAATACGCGGGATTGCGCTTGATCTAATGAAAAGCTATCTTTGGGCCAGGAAACAATATGTACAGCTCCACAATTATAAATCTGATTTGGGGCGTAATTAAGTATGGGGTTCCCCAAGGATCGATACTTGGTCCTCTACTTTTTATACTTTATATCAATGACATAGTAAACATTCAGTTCACACCAAACATAGTCATGTACGCCGACGATACCAATGCCTTCTTTTCTGGTTTAGATCTTCGCGATAATGAAATAACTGCAAATTCTTGGTTGGATAAACTAAAATCATGGCTTACAGTCAATCAGCTAGAACTAAACATAAAAAAAAACTAAATTTATGCTCTTCAAAACAAAAAAATAGGCCTGTAGATTATGCTATCTCTCGATTTTTAATGGAGAAAATATTGCGCAGGTAAATAAAATTCAGTTTCTGGGTGTGTGTTTTCAAAGTGACCTTAGTTGGTCCCACCATGTGGACAACCTGCGAATAAAAATATCAAGATCGATCGGTCTAATTCGACGCTTACAGCATCTCCTTCCAGGGAGAGTTAAACGGCAGCTTTACTTTCTTTTATCTACTCGCAAATCATTTATTGCATTTTAGTCTGGGGTACGTGTAACAAAACAAATACAGAAAGTATAATTCTTCTTCAAAAACGCGCACTAGGTTTGATAAGTACCTCGGTCCCCACTAATATGTCTCTTTTTATATGTATAATGTACTCCCGTTCCCAGAGTGCTATAGGATGCAACTAGCCATGTTAATCTTCAAAAAAATTAAAGATAATTTCCAGATTTTTTCTGATGTGTACTTAAGCAGAGATCTTACGTATAATCTGCGTACTGTTGCGTTGGTCGGGCCAATGTGCCGGACTAACTATGGTGTACAGTCAATTAATAACCAAATCATTCTACTGTGCAACAGGATTCCTGAAATAATTGAATACGCTAAGGAGGCTAAAAACATAACACAATTTAAGAAGCAAATTTACAATGTAATAAACAGAACACAAGTCTACAGTGTATGTAAAGGAAATATGTAATGTATGTAATATTTATAGTATTCACTGTTTTTCAACTTGTATTGTATTTCAAAATATGTTATGGTGTTTTGTACTGTCCTGCTCTACCTGCCCGAGGTGCCTCACGAAGAGGGGCCAAGTCAGGAGACACACTCTCCTTTTGCCCCCTTCGTGGGCATTTCTGCGGAAATGTCCGAATAAAATAAAATGAAATGAAATGAAATCTGGTGACATATGTTCAACACCAGAAAGCCTGTAAGAGACTGTGTGCCGCCCTGTTTCTAGACGTTAATGGGGCTTACGACAATGTCGTCGTCGCAATTTCTCGACAAGATACCAACATCCTACTTCGACGCGCAATGCACAACTCCATCTTAGAGCACTGGCGGTAACCAGACCACCAGCACAAGCGGCTGCACAAATGGGACCCGGAAATGAAGTTCCGTATGCCTCACAAGTTAAAGCGAAGCATCTCATGCATTATCCACCGCATTCACCTCGCTGTTGCATACACGAGACGTTACACCAAATTGATTGGCTGTATTGACACAGGTCCCAATTGTGGTCACTCTCAGTTGCCAGAAACACTCGAACATATATTTTGCGACTGTCCAGCATATGCAAGCGAACGTCAGCAACTGATATCTTCGATTGGCCAATATATTAGTCGACCATACACCGATGAGGTTGTGTTAGGTCCTTGGCCTGAAGCCAGCAGCACACATGTGGTTATACGAGCCGTCATCGCTTTCTTAGAAGCCACTAGACTGGATGCACGTCTGTAAAGTTACCCAGCCTAATAAGAAAATATCATCTCTTTACCTTACCATCGTCATTCATCACTCTTTCACTCCCCAGTCACCCTTCTTCAGTATTGAGTAGCAGGCCAGAGCAAAGTATAGTTCAGGCCGACCTCTCTACCTTTCTGTAAATAAATTCTCTCTCTCTCTCTCTCTCTCTTGACATTCGTGACTTATTAAACTCTCTTAGGTGTTGGTGTTGGTGGCGCGTAGAACCTCTGCAACAATAGAGGAAAGAAAGACCTTGCCGCGGTCGCTGAGCAGAGCACATGGAGCTCCATGGCGTAAAAATATGTAACGCAAAAAAAATCGGCTACTTCAGTGGCTGTACCAGCGTGCAGTGGGACTGTTTCCGCGTAACGAGTGAGGGGGTCAACAACCGTTACAATCCGATTTCTATTGGAGGTCACGGGAAAGCGACCGTACAAATCTATCCCGATGACTTCGAATGGCAAAGCGGGACAAAAGAAAGGTTGGAGAAAGCCAGAAGGAGCAGTAGTGGGTCGTTTCCGCCGTTGACATAATGCAGACAAAGAAGCATAATAAACATATTTAGCAATGGCGGATGAGAGGCCAGGCCAGGTGAGCCGACTGCGTATTTTGTCGTACGTTTTGTAATAGCCGAGATGCCCAGCAGCAGAATCATCGTATAATGTCTCAAAAAGCCGACGTTGTAGACAACGTGGTAAAACGGGGAGCCATTTGTTTCCTTCAACGTGGTAAATATAGCGATGTAAAACACTATCGTGAAGGTTGAATTGTTTCAGTTGTCGGCACAGTCAGGCGTTCGGAGAAGTGGATGTGCCTTCTAAGCGTGCTATTATGGAGTGGCAGTTAGGGTCAACGTGTTGATGCGACACAAGTGTAGAAGGGCGGCCGGATCTTAAGCCAACTGACACCTGTGATGGGTAATGCTCTGGTGGAAATTGGTGACGGTGGGCTATTACGGTTGGTTAGAGGGCTGCGATAGGGAGCATCAGCATCTTGGTGCTTCTTACCAGACCTGTAGACGACATCAAAGTTGTGCTCTTGTAAACGAAGCACCCAGCTGCCAAGACGGCCCGATAAATTCTTTAGCGACAAAATCCAGCACAATGCGTTGTGGTAAGTGACGACTGTGAAGTGGCGGCCATGGAGGTGTGGACGAAATTTTAGTACCGCCCACACAACAGTAAAGCACTCTTGTTCGGTTATTATAAAATTTTTATCGGCAGCAGTCAAAGCACGACTGGCGTAAACAATGACACGTTCGTGTGTGGTTTGGTCACGCTGCAGTAGAATGGCACCGAGGCCATGGCCACTGGCGTCAGTGTGAAGAATAGTGGGTGCACCTGGATCGAAGTGACATAGTACCGGGTCGGATGTCAGGGCTTGTTTCAACGCCAGGAAAGCCTTTTCACAGTCTTAAGACCAGACGAATGCCGTGTTACTTGCGAGCCTCTGATGGAGCGCAAAGGCAAGCTTTGCGAAATCGCGTATGAAGCGCCGAACGATGGATGCTAAGCCGAGAAAACTGCGCGGGTCTTTTTGGCACAACGGACGGGCAAAATCGAGGACGGGGGCAAGCTTTTCAGGATCCGGTCGAATACCGTTTTTGCTATGTGCCCTAGAACCTTGATTGTCTTGCTGCGAAAGTGCGTTTTTCGTATTCAGCTGAAAAACAGCTTTTGCAAGGCAGCCTAAGACTTCTTCGAGACGTTGCAGATTTTGCGAAAAGGTAGACGAAAACACTATGATGTCGTCGAGCTAGCATAAGTAGCTTTTCCACTTCAGGCCGCGCAGTACGCTATCGATCATACGTTCGAAGGTAGCAGGTGCGTTACGAAATCCGAAAGGCACTACGTTTAAATTCATATAGCCCATCTGGAGTCGTAAAAACCGTGTTTTCTTTGTCATATTCGAACGCTGGTATTTGCCAGTAGCCCGATCGCAGGCCAAGGCTGAAAAAATACCCTGTGCCATGCAACATATAGTGCGTCATGGATTCGTGGGAAAGGGTAAACATTTTTTGCGTTATTTGTTCAGTGCCCGGTAATGAACGCAAAAACGCACTGTTCCGTCTTTCTTTTGCACCAAAATAACTGACGAAGACCGTGGACACGAGGAAGGACGTATGATATTCCGTCGGAGCAAGTCTGAGACGTTTTCCTCGATTACCTTCCTTTCTGAAAGAGACATGCGGTATGGGTGCCGGTGAATTATTCAGGAGCCGTCAGTGTGAATTTGGTGAGTCGCCAAAGTTTTCATCCCAAGGACAGCGGAATGAACATCAAACAAAGAGAGATGGCTGTTCAATAAATTCAGCAATTCTACACTCTGGGCTGCTGTCATATCAAGGTTTATCGTCAGCGATATTGGAGTGGGAGAGGTGAGTGGCGGCGTGCTTGGCTCTGGTTGGTCTTCTTGACTTGGAAGGGCAACAATCGCAACTGGATGCGGGTCAATAGCGCATGTGACTGTTGATCCACAGGGCAACAATAAGGGTTCGAGGGTCTGATTTAACGCAGTAATAAAAGCAGACCCTTCAGAAAAAAAATTCCGTCATATCCACAAAGTGAATGATGATGAGTGGGCGAAGCTCCGGAGGTAAACCTGGTAAACCATGAATCCTCTGTACATTTTGCCCACTCGATTTTATTACATTGCTCCCCCTAGCGTACGTCGCCGCAATAAATCGAACGATTGCCTTCAACCAATGACACGCGCCATATGTGACATCATTCCTATTTATAAGATCTCGCGTCTTTCATCAACTACAAGTACCGCTTTCTAGTTTTATAACATCTTGCATCTTTTCATCATAAGCTACAAGTACCACCATCTAGTAAACACTACAAGAACTAAACGAGAGGTGGCTACATACAGGAGACGGTACCGCCATCTAGTGAACACTGCAAGAACTAAACTAGAGGTGGCTACATACAGGGGACGGTACCGCCATCTAGTGAACACTGCAAGAACTAAACTAGAGATGGCTACATACAGGCTACAGGGGACGCACAGCCCACGCCCTAAGGAGCTTCGCCCTTAAAACGAACAAGGCCTGGAATGATCAGAATGCCTCGATGTACCGTGTCGCCGTAATGGCGTTCGTCGATGTACCGTGTGGCCGCAAAGCCGTGTACCGTAACGGCGTTCGTCGCAGCATGGAGAGACATGCCCCAGTAAACTGTTGTGACTTTGCGGATACGTGAGCAGAGGTTGGAGTGATTGATCTAAATAGCAGCGCCAATCCACTAGAGCTTCAACGCGTATACCTTCCGCTAACACTGTTAACAAGTTCGATGGTCGGTCTAGAGGAATTGCTGGCTGCCCGGTGGATGCAGTTTTCCCTACTAAAACTGCATTGAGGAGTTTTCCGAGTGGGCATTCAGAACATTAGAGGCGGGTCGCAGAGGCGATGCGGAACAGCGATTAGGAGATGGTGAGCGGAGGCGAGACTCACGGTAGTTCACAGGCAGACCCATACTGTAAGTTTGACAGGGCGAACGCTAAAAAAAAGACTGGTAAGGCATGCACTGGTAGTTCGTTAGTGGACAGAAGCGCCCGCGTTCCTGTGGAGTGTAGCCACAGTGCTCGTCCTGTTGGCGCCTTCGTAAAAAGCGAGATATATGACCACTATAGCCGCAATCATAGCAGATTGTGCGTGGAGGACGCGGCATGGTGTAATATGGCTGTGGATGTATCGGTGGTGACACTCACGCCACAGGTACATTGCCACCTGGTGTAGCCGCTAGGATAGTGGTCGGTGCTGAGAGCACCACAACTTCTTCGTACGCTGGTACCTAACAAGGTCTGGATTCGGCGGAACAAGGTGGATATGGCGCAGATTCAATCTGGATTCGGCGGAACAAGGTGGATATGGCGCAGATTCAATCTCTTGCCTAATGATGTCTCTTGCCTAATGATGTTCCGCAAGTTGGTTGGAGCTGAGGCTAAAGTAGATTGTGGAGCGCAGGAAGAGCAGCGCCCATGAACCTCCTCACGAACGATGTCGCGGACCTGGGCACGGATGTCGAGGGCCGCAGAAAGACGAATGTCCGAGGCATCATGGCAGAGACGAAGAGACTGAAGATCTTCTAGTCTCTGGCAAATGGTGATGACATATTGAGTCGTGGTAGGGTTCCAAAACCAGGGAGGTGGTTCCAAAACCAGTTTTTGAGAGCATCAGTTATGTAGAAAGGGACCGTACGTAACTTGTGAAGAGTATCCCAACTGTAAAACTCGCTGACGAGGTCGCAGGTGTGTAACCATTCTTCAACGTCTTCCCCTTCGAGACCCGAGAATACTGGCGGATCACGCTGGTGGCTGTGGATGGCCAGGGTCGACGGCGGAGGCTGCATTGGGCTGGTGGTGTTGGATGGACCAGGATCGTCTTGCACTGCCATGGCAGGTGGTAGTAGACGACGACCCGAGCGGAGCTACAGTGGTAACGTCCGAGAGGACTTGGGGATCGAGAAGCACCGTCCACACTTATGAGGAAGAGCTTTATTCGAGACGAGCACGAGCTGGCATACCTGATGATGATATCCACAGATGAAGAAATTATACAAATTATGATGGCACATCAAATAGATAAAGAAGAGTCGGTGACTGCGCTCACAATATATATATATATATATATATATATATATATATATATACGCTCAAAGCACCTTCTGTTATTCACCAAAAAACACTTCGCATTAAAAAATCAAACAATTCGCTTGAGGTTATTTGCACGAAGTATTGTATTTACGAAAAGATGCTTCAATGGGAGCGATATAGAGTTCTCGATTTACGTCACGCTGAGGCAAGAATATTCTGTATATCTTAAGAAGCTGTACAATTGCTGCAATTTTCTTATTAATCATCTAATGCGCAGGTGCGCAACATGGCGAATATCGCAACAATGAAGAAAGTAGAGCGCCGAGTGTTGGTTTTTGAAGTCAGGTAGCTATGAAAGCTTGAACAACGCATACACCTTTGGTTAGGCTTTTCGGAAACAGTCATGCCACAAAAGCACCTTGCTACTGCCCTTATAGTGACGGCTTTTCTGACGCTTCTTAAATGCGTACATGTTGAATACCCAGACACTGTTTTTAAAACCCCTGATATTACAAAGGTAAGCCACTTTGTATATTCAGTAGACTGCCCCTGCGAATATACTAGCGCTTTCATTTTCAGTAAAAGAAATGGAGGCCTACCTATTCTTTATTATACGACCGCTTTGCCGATGTGCTTTGAATATATACCAGGCAATAATTTGCCATTCGGTAAATTATGGCCTTTTCTTTAATAAATGCGAAAATGAACGCCAAGTGAGGATAAAATTTCTTAAGTGACGTTTTGTCAGCAGCTTATTAGGCTGGAAGGAAATTTCAGGTGGGTGGAATTGATAAATATTCACTAGTGGTGTGGACAATGAGCCAGAAAACAACAAAGTGCGTGAAAATAAGTGCGTGCCTAGTGCGCAGATAGCGGTCTCACTTATCGCAAACGCATCAGCACAACTGAAGTGTACGATTATGAAAACCAATGCACACTGAGTTTTCTGCATTGAACAATGCATGTGGCAGGATCCTGCGACAGTTGTTTTTATCAGCATGCAAATTATTTCAGTGGCACAACAAGTTAAACTAGTTCGCACCACCTCATGAAAGTTACCTAAAATCGTAGTGCTCCATCTATTCGAATAAACTGTGAGAAAAGTGACCTCGCCACAAATATTTTTAATGTTTTGATCTTTCCGCTGACATTCGATTTTGACAGCCAATAAGACCTGTTTAGTCAAAACGGAATTTTTCAAGTTGTGATTGATTTCTGGCCGGTGTGTCCGGTGTAAGCTCTACCTCACGTCAACAGATGTCGCAGTACAGACTGACCGCACATTTAACAAAGGGCTCGTCATGTGTGTAGAGTGAGATGTCAATGTTCGTAAGGCATTGTCTTGATATACAGTCGCCTGGAAATAAGGAGCGCTAGACAGCATAAAATACATGGATACTGCAGGTTACGCTTGTGTCTAATAGAACAAGTTTCAAAGCTTTTGTACACACGAGCATAGGTGGTTCGTATTCAAGTACTTGCCTTGTTGTATATGCGATGGTGCGTTCAAACCTTCCAGACTAGAAAAGTGTGCCTCGTGTGTTTTGATCTTACTTTGATCGTATATCCTGTCATGGGGGGTATCGACTTCTTGAGAGTAATGCAAAATCAAGTTACAAATTTCCAATAATGCAGAATTTATGAGGAATACACTTCGGCGAACACGAAATCGTGCCCAAAATACCAAGTGTGACACAAGCATGGGAGTTTCAAGAAAAATAAACACTGAAAACATGAAACTCTAAAGAGTAGAGAACTCAAAATATAGCTATTTTTATCTCCATTTGCCTAAAAAATTAGGTTGGGGGGCAAAATTTTTAAAAATAGTATTTTTATAAATAATCCACTGCTTTCAAAGCATGACCAACTTGACTTCCCTGTTTCGTAATTATATTTGTATCTCATTTGCCTGTCTTGTAATCTCATTGATGCTTCTGCATCTGCGAATATTGTCACGTGTATCCGATATAACTATTTATAGAAAAGTGACCATTCAGTTTCCTTTGCATAATAGTTTAAACTTTTGTGGTTAGAGTTAAGTGGAAGATTGGGGGTTGAAGCAATAAAAGATCTCTGACAAAAGAATGTGGCTAGCGGTTGCGGTATTACCTGTTTGGACATTCCAACTGCTCCAGCCTCATTACACTTCCACGATCTTAATTCTTCAACGAAGCCCTCACCTTCCCGTGAAAATTATTATTGATTGAGATGTAGGCTTAAATGCCAAGTCCTGCGATTTTTTGACTATGTCAGGATAATGGTGATTTTATGTCCCTTGGACGGTCAAGCCCCCGATCATTGAAATACTCAAAAAAGTTCAAAAACTATTTTAATTACCGAAAACCACAATACCGAAACTGAACCTGACGTAAAGATTAACCTCACGCTGCTGGAACCTGCCTGATTGCACATAATGCCCGCCAAATGGCGCTACCTGTCCACGCCGTCCGTGACGATCGGCTAAAAGGATTACGGTGTTATGGAGATTATATGGCGAACCGTGTGTGGCTCCCAACGCAACACCACTTTGCACCTATCGCACGCCCATCACCACAGAAAAGGAAATCGCGTGTGCATGCTCAACCAATGAAGCACTGGCCAAACCCACACAATTCATAGCAGACTAGAAAACGCTGCAGTGGCACATCAGTTCGTCACTTTCGTCACGCAAAACTCAACATCAAACACACAATGTTGCCAACAATTCCTTTGTTGTCAACAAATGAACGCACCCAGTGAATTACATTGAGATCCACTGACAACGAAAAATCACCGAAGCCGGCCTTTGACGACCCGAAACCACCATATGATTATGAGACTCACCGTAATGGAGGGTTCCAGAATTTTAACCTCCTGGTGTCCTTTAATGTGCCCCCAAATGTGAGCACATGGCCCTACAGCATTTTAACCCCCTCGAAAATGCCGCCACCGCAGCCGGCATTCGTTCCCGCGACCTGCGGGTCAGCAGCCGAGAACCTTTGCCACTGGATCCACCACGGTGGGGCTTCCCGTCAACTTCTTTCTCAAATAACTGTTGTGGGAATATTAAAAGTTTTCCGGCGAGTACATTTCAACGTTTATCGCCGAGACGAAGCAAGAGATGCAAGCCTTGAGAATTTCGAGAAACGCGCTAAACATTTTGGCATATCTTTAAAAATGAGATGTAATCACTAGTTTTCGTGTAGCTATGGCTTTGTTTTGATATCAGCTGTTTCAGAAACCGGAAACACCTGACATTTTTGTATGCAAAAAATTAAAAATATTTAGGGTAATCTACTTCACCTATAAAAAAGTTAATCTTTGATATTCACTGTGATACGAAGTTTCGGAAGTTACTCCGGTCATGAGGCTTATACAGAGACCATGCTCTATATGACACCACGAATCGAGAAAGTCCGATGTCAATTGTTTCAAGGATCGATCTCAACTTAAGATGAAATGACACTTTTAGTTATTTTTGGTCTCTCCACCAACAGAAAACCAGGCGGACAAAATAGCTTCAAGTCGCAAGCGGTTCAGTACGGATACGAAATAGGAAACTGTCGTGTATGAACGAATGGAATGGAATGAAAAAAACTTTATTTCAGTCCTGCAGGACGCGCTTAGCGCGTAGCGGGCCTCTCCCACGTAGGGACCGACAGGAAGTACCTGGTCGCTGCTACGTGGGCCTGTTGGATGGGCCATTGCTGGTCGGCGAGAAGTGAGCTCCTGAGGGACCTCTCCCACTTGCTTGAGGTAGAGTCGGGAGGAGCTGTTCTACACTCCCAGAGCATGTGTGCGAGTGTCGCTGTGTGTCCACATGATGGGCATGTGTCGCTGGGGTATGCATGAGGATGAAAAGCGTGAAGCGTGGCAAGGTTTGGGTACGTGTGTGTCTGTAATAGGAGTAGGGTTATGCCAGCGGTCACTTAAGTTTTGGATGTGGGGGTGGAAAAATGCAGCGTTCCAAGTAAAAGTGCTTTGTTATATCATTGTACGTAACTGGTGCATCCCGATTGGTATATAACCCCGCAAGATGGGGTTGGCCTGTGGCAGTGCGGTCGGTAAGTGCGCGCGCTGCATCATGGGCGATCTCGTTGAGGTTAGATAGGGCACCCGGCACCTGCCCTAGATGGGCGGGGAACCAGATGACAATATGGTGCTTCAGGGCACTCGGGTTTTCTTTGCGCAGGATACGTAGAGCCTGGTCTTAGACGACGCCTCGTTCGAAGGCTTTGATGGCCAGCCTGGAGTTGCTGTAGATGAATTCCCGTTTGCAGTCTAGCATAGCTACAGCTATAGCTATTTGCTTCGCTACTTCGGGATTTGGGTGAGGATTGTGCCAGAGTTAAGAGTTTGCTGAGCGGATGATACCGCGACCGCGGCGAACGTTCGGTTGTTGTGATAGGCAGTGGCGTCCACGAACGAGACGTTGTCCGATTCCATGTGTATGCGCTTGAAAATAGTGGTCGCCCACGCAAGGCGCCTGCCGCTGTTGTTTTCGGGGTGTACATTTCGTGGAATAGGAGCGATCTTCATAATGTCGCGGATTTCACGGAAAATTATGGTTAATTCTGGGGGGTCCTTGGCCCTCGAGGAGAAGCCGAGCTCGTGCAGAATATGGCAGCCCGCCTTGGTGGTGGTGGGTCGGGTCAATTGTACGCGTGCTTGAGCTTCAGCGATCTCTTCTAGCGTGTTATGTACGCCAAGCTCGAGGAATTTGTACGTTGGAGTGGTGATAGGGAGGCCAAAGGCTCGTTTGACGAACTTGCAAATAAGCGCATTGAGTTGATCGCGCTCAGCATGTAGCCATTTGTGTATAGCGGCAACGTAGGTGAAATGACACAAAACAAACGCGTGTACGAGACGCAGCAGGTTGTCTTCTTTGAGGCCATGGTGCCTGTTGGCTACTCTACGTACTAGTCGTATGGCATTCTCAGTCTTAGTGCTGAGCTTGTGTACTGTTTGGGTGTTCGTTCCGCGGGACTCGATGATCATGCCGAGGACCTTGATGGTGTCTACTCTGGGTACAGTACGACCATCTCTGCTGTGGAGGGTGATATTACGTTCCGCCGGAGGTTTCCATCCTTTAAGCTTGACATCCCGGCGTTTGGGCAAATATATCAACAGTTCCGACTTCGCGGGTGAGCACCTGAGACTGGTGTGATCGAGGTAGGACTCGGCGGTGTCGATAGCCTCTTGCAGGGCAGACTCAATGAAGCCATCCGAGCCTTTAAAGCACCATATGGTTACATCATCCGTATATAGAATGTGATTTAGCCCGTCGATTTTCAAAGTCGTTCGAAAAGCCCGATCATCACAAGGTTGAAGACCGTGGGCCAGAGGACGGATCTCTGAGGAGTGCCCCGCTGTTCGAGCTCCACTTCTTCCGACACTAGGTCTCCTACGTGGAGGACGGCTGTGCGTCGAGTGAGAAAAGAGCGGATGGAGTATTAAAATCGATAACCTAGGTCGAAGGCTGCGATTGCTTTCAAGATTGACGAGTGCGTTATTGTATGGAAGGCCTTTTCTAAATCAAGACCGAGTATTGCACGAGTATCCCGAGTGTTTCCGCCATCTAGAATTTGAAGCTTTAGGAGTAACATGGCGTCTTGAGTGGATAACCCAGGTCGGAAGCCAATCATGTGGTGCGGGATGCAGTCGTTATCTTCGAGTTATCGACTAACTCTGTTGAGGGGACGTGCTCAGCCACTTTGCCCACGCACGACGTGAGAGATATGGGGCGTAGGTTATCTAGGCTCGGCGCCTTTCCCGGTTTGCGTATGAGAAGTGTGTGAGCTAGTTTCCAGGAATTGGGTATTTCACCCTTTTTCCATATTTCGTTGATAGTGTCGGTGAGGTAAGTGACGGAGGGATCGCCCAGGTTGCGTAAGAGCTTGTTGGTGATGCCGTCGGGGCCCGAGGCTGAGCGGCCATTGAGCTCATGGAGAGCCCGGCGGACATCTTCAATAGAAATGTTGGCGTCTAAGTTGGTGATGTCGCTGCCAGAGTAATCGGGTGAGGGGTCACAGGTCCCGTGGAAAGCGGGAGATATTTTTCCACGAGGTTCTTGACAACATCTTGCGGTGACACTGTACGTTTAGCTTGATGAAGTATCTTCACGATCGAATAACGCTGATTTGTGCGGGTGTTGGTTTCATTGAGGAGGTGTTTGAGCAAGTTCCACGTTATGCCATTACGAACCTGACCATCAATCGAGTTACAAATTTCGTCCCACTGCTGTTTTGAAAGGGTGTGGCAGTGATCCATCGTGGTCTTCTTCAGCTGAGATATGCGTTTGCGTAACCTCCGACAAAAGCGTTGGCCCTTCCTCCGGGCCAATATAGACTGTTTGGCCTCAAGTAGGCGGGTGAGACGACTGTCCATCTTTTCGGTTGGAAGTTCTGTACTGATAGTTTTGGTCGCCTTGTTTACATCAGCTTTAAGCTAGGCTGTCCGCGTCTCGAAGCTCGGTGGGGTATCGAGAGGAGGTCGTTCTGCGCGGGTCTTACGAAGGAGGTCCCAGTCTACCCACGTGTACGACTTTGTTTTCCTGCTTATTGTGGGGAGGTGTACGGCCAAAATGAAGTAGTTGCTACCGAGATCTACCGCGAGGTTGAACTAGCGGGCGTCAGCGATATTCTTGGCGAAGCAGAGATCCGGTGTAGTGTCTTTTTGCGTGGACGTACCGGTGCGGGTGGGCAAGGCATAGTCCGTAATGAAAATAAGGCCCATGTCATTCGCAATTTTCCAAAGCTCGTATGACCGAGTAAAGCTGAATTTATTAACACGGCCAGGCGTGTTTTTTTGGGCTGCCTGTAAAACATTTCTCTACCTTAGTAACCTGTGCTTAGATGCTGCCCGCTAGCAAGCTCTCAACCTGCCTCATTATTCACTCTTTTTAAGGAGGCGATCTATGACTTCGTGCATACTTGGCACATTCAATCTTCGAATGCCTAAACTTTATTTCTGCATTGATCGCCCTAGTAAATCGCACAAAAAGGTGCGGCCTGTTGCTCCTTACCATGAGCCATGTGTCGTGCATCCAAGATGTTTGCAGTAGTAGTAGTAGTAGTAGTAGTAGTAGTAGTAGTAGTGTCGTGCATCCAAGATGTTTGCAGTAGTAGTAGTAGTAGTAGTAGTAGTAGTAGTAGTAGTAGTAGTGGTAGTAGTAGTAGTAGTAGAAGTTGTTGTTGTTGTCGTCGTCATAGTAGTAGTTGTAGTAGTAGTAGGTAGCCACCTCCGTGGTTGAGCAATAAACCCACTCACGTTAATCATAAATAAAAGATAGTTGTTTCTCAAGAAACAACATACAGAGACGAGCATCGGTGACTTAAAATGCAAAAATATTTGTCTTGCATATGATACTTGCTGAAAAAAAATCCTAGTAACAGAAGGACGCACTTTCAGCACTGTCTCACCACGCAGAAAAGGTTGCCACGTTAAACTTGCTGGACGTAACCGCCTTGTTTTTAGCTAGGTTTAGCGAGGTTGGGCCGCAGTGTCATGAGCTAGCGGTGTTAAAAGGTGGGAGCTAGACACGAAGCGCAGGCCGTAACAGAGTGCGCGCGTGCCGCTCCACTAGCCCGGCCGTACCATCAAAGGAGGTTTAAAAGGTACCACCTCTCGTTTAGTCCTCGAAATGCTCGCTGGATGGCGGTACTTCCATATGACGAATATGTGAGGATGAGATGCGAGATGGCAGTACTTGGAGTATTTCTTCACAAGATGAACGGACGGGCAGACAGACAGATGCACGGTGGCAGAGATTGGCGGATGGGCGCATGTACAGATGAACAGACGCACATATGGATGAATGGAGGTGTAGACTAACTGATGGACGCTTCGCCCCACGTAATTTACGCACTCGGTGGATATGCTATGATTTTCTTCACACATCGCTGTGCTAGCTGTCTTGAAATACCCCCTGAGGTACAAATAATGATATGCTGCTAAAAATATCAAATTTCGAGTGATTTATTAGAACATAAGTGACCACATAACTACCAAGGTAACTGCAAAAGACAGGATAACGATTGTATGCATATTGGTGTCTGTGATGAGTGAAGTGGCCGTGCGTGATCGTGAAGATAGAATTGTGTTTGAAGTGCGCGCCACGGAGACAGTCGAAGAAGACGACGCAGGAAAAATTGAGAGCAGGTGGTGGGGCGAAGAAGAAGAAGTGAGGCGGACGTGGCTGGAAGGAAGAAGCAAGGTTGAAGAACCAGGGCGTGGGAGCAGTGAACCGTCGGGTTGCGGACTCGAGGTCTCAGCAGGCTCCCACCTGGGGCCATACCAGCCGTCCTTGCAGTTCGGGCCTGGCGTGGGCGAAACGTCGCCCGGACGTTTCCGCCAGGCGAGTCCGGCACCTACGGCAGTGAGCGCCAGCCAGTGTTCGAGATAGGCATGGCAAACGCCATGCGTGCTCCAGGTCAACGACATCCACAGTGAGCCGTGTTCTTGGCCGCGGCTGTCATTGGACTTACAAGGCTACCCAAGCGTCAGTCGTTCCTTCCCAGCGTTGAGTTTGCAGCCGGGACTTGACCACCGCCTTCCTCTCCGGTGAACTCTTTCCGTTTTTATGCCGTTGTGACTCTCACACCAGCATTCCAAGCATGTTATGTTTTTCCCTTACTTCATTTATTATTAGGCCTTTCATGTCTTTTGTAAATACATATTTTTTGTGTGATTGCCTAAACGGCCTCGTTACTGCCCGATGACGATTGAGTCATCGCAGGTTTCCGTACAGAAACACGAGCGTCTCGTCTAGAGCTTTGTCTCTCTATACAGCTCGTTACATTAGCGCCCAAGGCGACAGGACGAAGCCCTTTATTGCATTAATAGTTACTGTTCCCTGGTTACATTTTGCTAGAAAAAAAAAGACAGATCAAAGATGAGTTCGTATTTAAAAGCACTGGCGTTGCGCATGGGGCTAGAGGGAGCTGAGTTAAGGGCTTGGGTAGAATAACGGGAGTCTCGAGCTAGAGAAGAGAGGGCTACCGAACGTGAAGCAAGGAAAGAGACGATGGAGCAAATGGAGTTAGAACGGCGACTTCAGGAGGAATACCAGAAGACTATACAGTTGCGTCTTCAACTCGCTCAGGCTGAAGGCGTTAGAGAGTCAGTGGTGGCTGACCAAGGCCGACCAGTTCGAGCATCTCCTGCCATTAATCCTCACAATTTCATGCCAGGGTTTAACGAGAACCGGGACGACTTAGACGCATACCTAAAAAGGTTTGATAATGTTGCTACTGGTCGAGAATGGCCAAAAGACAAGTAGGCCACGGCCCTAAGTTTGTGTTTGAGCGGGCAGGCTCTCAAGGTCTTGGGTCGTCTGTCGCCAGAAGAGGCTCTCGATTATGACAAAACCAAGTTTGCGCTACTGCAAGGATTTTGTTTCACGGCTGAGGGCTACCGTAAAAAATTCCGACACAGCAAGCCACAAGATGGTGAAACGGGCGTGCAGTACGCAACGAGGCTAACAAGCTTCTTCGACAGATGGGTGGAGATGTCGAAAACGGAAAAGGAATACTCATCAGTTCGGAATCTCATAGTAGCGGAGCAATTTACAAACAACTGTCTTGATAAGGTGGCGCTATTTTTGCGAGAGAAAAACTGCCGTAAGCTTGAAGAGATGGCGGAAGTGGCCGACAATTTCTTAGAAGCTCAGCGGCAGTCAAACTTGCTTGTTTTCTGTGACAAAGGGGAGAACACTCCTGCAGGAAAAGGCGGTACTTCAACTTCAAAGGCTTCCATTCGATGTTTTGTGTGTGGCAAGACCAGTCACAGAGCTGCAGAATGCCGCGCTCGGACAAGGCAACCATACTGTGGGCATTGTCGTAAAACTGAGCACGACACCCAAGCGTGTACCAAGATACCCAGCACTACCCGGAAAGCTTCATGTATATGGTCGCAAAGGGAGAACCTTAACGAAGTCGAGCAGGTGGAGGACGAAAAAACGAAGAGAGTATGGCTAGTGCAGTGAATACCGAACCAAGGGTGACGAAGCATATGCCCGTGTTTCAGGGCGTGATATTCGGCAAGACTGCCTCAGTATTACGGGACACAGGAAGTAATACGATGGTTGTGCGGTGTTCCCTCGTGCCAGACGGAGCACTTACGGAAACCACGGCAACAATGTTCTTGGCGGATGGAAGTAGAATTAAGGTTCCAGAGGCAAAGGTGGAAATTTTTTCACCATATTTTTCAGGCGTGTGCATCGTAAAATGCATGATTTCTCTGTTATACGACATTATCGTGGGAAATGTGCCCGGATCACGTCAGGCTCACGACCCTGATACAACATGGAAACAAAAGCTTGCTGTACCGAAATTAGAGACGGACAGCGTAGCACGTAAACGATACAAGGAGGAAAGTCTATACTTGAACCACTTGCTGAGCAGCATCAAGAGCACAAGGTCTAAGCCGGATTCAGCTACACTGAAGGTCGACAGTTTAAAAATGACCAAAAAGGATCTCGAAACTGCGCAAGCAGAAGACAAGACCTTGGATACCTGCAGAAACATAGTCGGACAAGTATATTATGGAAGGGGATCAACCCATTATTCGTTTACCATAGAAAGGGGGATAGTCTACCACCATTACCGGTCATCCTCTGGCAAAATGATAAAACAGGTGGTAGTTCCCTGCAAATTGCGCAGCCAAGTGCTTGAGATGGCGCACGAAAGTCTGATGTCAGGACATCAAGGTACGAAAAGAACCATTGATCGGGTACTAGGATCGTTCCATTGGCCTGGAGTACAGGAAGAAGCTGAAAGATATGTTCGATCTTGTGATACGTGCCAAAGAACGTACTCGAAAAGCAAAGTAGGCAAAGCACCACTTGGCCAAATGCCGTTGATTAAGACACCATTCGAGCGAGTGGCAGTTGACATTATCGGACCCTTGAAACCAGTCTCTAACAGGGGTAACCGATACATTCTGACAATGGTTGACTTTGCGACACGTTATCCGGACGCAGTGGCCCTGCCCGCAATTAATTCGGCGACTGTGACAGAGGGCCTGTTGGAAATGTTTCACGCACTGGATTTCCACGCGAGATTCTGTGCGATCAGGCATCTTGCTTCACGTCCGAGTTGATGAGAGAAGTCAACGCATTGTTATCCATCAAACATCTAAGTTCGACACCCTACCACCCTATGTGCAACGGGATGGTTGAACGGTTTAATGGCACGCTGAAACAGATGCTGCGAAAACTATGTCAAGAGGATCCAAAATCATGGGATCGGCTGCTCGCGCCACTCCTTTTTGCATACCGAGAGGTACCCCAATCCAGCACGGGATTCTCGCCCTTTGAACTTATCTATGGGAGATACGTTAGAGGCCCTCTCAGTATATTGAAGGAGATATGGACGGGAGAACACATCAGTGATGAAGTAAAAACAACATGTGGCTACGTCTTGGATCCTCGAGATTGTCTTGAGAAGACGTTGCAATTAGCCCTTGGGACTTGTCGCAAGCGAGGAAAACTCAAAAGCAGTACTATGATCGGGTAAGCAAAAACCGTCTGTTAGAAGTAGGAGATCTTGCTTTGATCTTACTCCCTACCACGGAGAACAAGTTATTGATGCAATGGAAAGGACCTTTTCAAGTCGTTGGAGAGAAAAAAAACCACGACTATTTATTGGACCTGGGACATGGCAACAAACTGTTCCACATAAATATGCTGAAGCGCTATGAAAATCGGCAGCCGAGGACAACCCCTCAAACAGCACCTTTCGTCGTCAAGGAAAAGGATGAGACAGACACGCCATTACCAGTCTGCAAGACTACCCGAAGCGTTGGCGTGGAAGCAATTCCTATAACCGAGGGACTGGAAGAAGAGAAGCGTGTTGCGCTTGAAAAGATTCTAGCCGCTTATGAAGATGTCTTTTCCGACATCCCCGGAAAGACAAACATTTTGGAGTGCTGCCTTCAGTTGACAACATGTGAACCTATTAACACTCCACAGTACCCTTTGCCGATAGCAATGAAGGAAGTCGTCGAAAAGGAAGTTCAAGACATGCTGAAGCTTGGCGTAATCGAGACATCGAATTCTCCTTATAATTCACCACTGGTTCTTGTCAAGAAGCCGGATCACACTTATCGTACGTGTGTGTACTTTCGGCGTATCAATGAGATTCCAATCTCCGATGCTGAACCCATACCACGAACGGACATAATTTGCACCGAGGTCGGCACCAAGAGATATTTTTCCAAGTTCGATCTGACGAAAGGCTATTGGCAAGTCCCACTCCATCAGACTTCAAGACCAGTCACTGCCTTCTCGACGCAGTCAGGACATTACCAATTCATATATATGCCTTTCGGCATCAAGACGGCTTCCGCAGTGTTCACGAGATGAATGAGGACTCTTCTTCAGGGTGTGGAAAACGTAGACCATTACATTGACGACGTTCTCGTAGCTACAGCAACCTTGGAGGAGCACTTAGAGACTTTACAGCACTTGTTGTAGCGAGTCCGTGAAACAGGACTAACCATCAATGCTCAGAAATGTGAAATCGCCGTGGAATCCATCATCTTCTTGGGTCATCGGTTCGGAGGCGGAACTATTCAACCAGTAGAAAGTACAGTGGTGAAGATTGCTAACGCAACTCGACCCGAGACCAAGAGGCAGCTGCGATCGTTCCTGGGATTAGCAGGATACTACCGCGATTTAATACCCCGATAAGCCGAAAAGGTCCAGCCTTTAACGGAATTAACCAAGAAAAGGGAGAAGAACAAGATCTGCTGGAACCAAGAAAGAGAAGCGGCTTTTGAGACACTGAAGCAAGCCCTCTCATCAGGACCAATAGTACGAGCTCCTGATCCGAAACGCACATTCGTACTGCGTTCGGATGCGTCTGACACCTGTATCGGGGCAGTTCTCATGCAGGACCACGATGGGGTGTTACATTCAGTGTCATACGCCAGCCCACAGCTATTGCCGCGAGAACAGAATTACTCCACCATAGAACGAGAATGTCTGGCACTAGTGTGGGCAATAGAAAAATTTCACATCTTTTTGTACGGAACGCAGTTTGTTGTGCAAACTGATCACCAACCATTACAATATCTAGCTAAGGCCAAACACCTGAACAGCAGAGTACTGAGATGGAGTCTGGCATTACATGAGTATTCTTTTGTTATTCAACATATTAGAGGCTCAGATAATTCAGGTGCCGATTTCATGAGTAGGCTGTAACCTAAGCTTTCACGGAAGTGTATTGCAACTGGTTTACAGTTTGTCTACAATGTATATTTCTGAACTACGTGGTTTAGTCACCAGAAGAAAACAGTCATCGTGCCATGGCTGACTACATGTTCTTTTTCTTGTTTTTTTATGTGTGAGGGTGTAAGAACACTTATTGTGGACATATATCACCTCAATTCACTGGTGCGGTGCAGTGGTCTACGGCGGACACGTGGTGATAGCGAATAAGACGTGGCTAGAAAGTTTTTTTAGAAAGAAAAAAAAACTTTTTCCGAAGGAGGGGAATGTGTGATGAGTGACGTGGCCGTGCGTGATCGTGAAGATAGAATTGTGTTTGAAGTGCGCGCCACAGAGACAGTCGAAGAAGACGACGCAGGAAATGGTGGTGGGGCGAAGAAGAAAAAGTGAGGCAGACGTGGCTGGAAGGAAGAAGCAATGTTGAAGAACCAGGGCGTGGGAGCAGTGACCCGTCGGGTTGCGGACTCGATGTCTCAGCAGGCTCCCACCTGGGGCCATACCAGCCGTCCTTGCAGTTCGGGCCTGGCGTGGGCGAAACGTCGCCAGGACGTTTCCGCCAGGCGAGTCAGGCACCTACGGCAGCGAGCGCTAGCCAGCGTTCAATATAGCCATGGCAAACGCCATGCGTGCTCCAGGTCAACGACCTCCGCAGTGAGGCGCGTTCTTGGCCGCGGCTGTCATTGGACTTACCAGGCTACCCAAGCGTCGGCCGTCCCTTCCCAGCGTTGAGTTTGCAGCCGGGACTTGACCACCGCCTTCCTCTCCGGTAAACTCTTTCTGTTTTTAGGTGTAAATACACTTTATAAGCGACCCCAAACCATCCACCGCCGTCGGCGGCGTCCGTAGTCTTCTCTCTATCTTTAAAATAAAGAGGACTTGGCGGGCCGCAGCGCGACGCTCTACCGAATAAGCCACGGACGCGACGCTGATATCCCCTTCGCTCGCTCCTCCGCTCTCCTCGCTCGCTGCAGCTGCGCGCGCACCCCTCTCTCTCGCGCGCCCGCCTGCTATCTCAGTCTCCTGACGAGAGCGGGTCGTGCGATGGATCTCCCGGAGGCAACGCTACCATCAACAACGAATGCAGTACAACCGAATGCCAGCCCTGCACCCGTCGTTGGAGGTGACGGTACCACGGTGGTTTCGCCGACGTTGGAAGACAAGGCTGTGCTGCGAAGGGCTCGTGAGACCAAACGTAAGCGGGCGAAGCGTGCAGCGGATGCCGAACTGCGTGCTCGCGAGGCCAAGTGCAAGCGGGCGAATCGTGCAGCGGATGCCGAACTGCGCGCTCGCGAGGCCGAGGACAAGCGGGCGAAGGGTGCAGAGGATGCCGAACTTCGCGCTCGCGAGGCCGAGGACAAACGGGCGAAGCGTGCAGCGGATGGTGAACTGCGCGCTCGCGAGGCTGAGATGAGGCGTCAGCATCGAGCCGTGAACGCGGCCCAAGAAGCGGAACGACAACGCAAGCGTCAGGCGGGGAAGGGCGATGAAGGCCGGCGTCAAAACGCCGCTCGCAATCGTCAACGACGAGTGGACGTTCCCGAAGCCGTTCGAGCCAGTGAACGTGCCGCGCGGGAGAGGGTGCGAGCCATGGACTTTGCTCGTCCGGGGCTCGCATGCTATGAGGGGGAGTAAAGTTAAAATCCGTTGGCATTCGCTAGTGAGTTACTGTAAACTCCCCCGTGTGATCAAATTGCGATTCCCAAGAACCATTACACCACAAAGGCACCGTTGTGTGGATTAATAAATACAATAGTGCGAATTAATAAATACCCTCATAGCATCAACCCGTGCATTCGCACTTAACCATGTTCACCCTCGGGGAATTGCTCGGGAGTTTTTTTTATGCCCTTGTGACTCTCACACCAGCATTCCAAGCATGTTATATTTTTCCTTTACTTTATTTATTATTAGACCTTTCATGTCTTTCGTAAATACATTTTTTTGTGTGATTGCATAAACGGCCTCGTTACTGTCCGATGACGATTGAGTCATCGCAGGTTTCCGTACAGAAACACGAGCGTCTCGTCTAGAGCTTTGTCTCTCTATACAGCTCGTTACAGTGTCATTGCTAGGAAAAACGTGTCGTGTTCTCAAAAAGAGCAACTCATTTGTTTTTTTTTCATTTCGTGAGAAAGAAGAAGATGATCTTCTGAAGAACTGCCTGTGTTAGATCAGTTCGTATTTTTTCGCTATTTTTATCAGTGTAATAGTTTGTATTACTTGTTTCTGCTTCCTACTCACACCGTGACGACCTGGAGGTCCCCGCCCACCTGGAAAGCACGTAAAACAGACTTCTAGACGGCGTGTGCCTTACCCGCCACGGCATAGAACATCGCCACCAGATGCACTCGACGCCGCATCTATGGCAGCGCCAGCAACTACTACTCCTGGAGTCTCTGTATAAGGAACTACAGACCATGGCCCTGCGAATAAGAGACTACGGGAAGAACAAGATGGCTCCGATCCTTCAGATGAAAATGCAGAGGATATAAACCAGGCATTTGTCACAGTTGTATCCTGCAAGAAAGAAAGTGGTACTGGAGTCTCTGCTGTCTTCAGGCCTACCACGGATGTAGGAAGCTTATGGAAAGTCAACCCTAACACTGTTGTATCAGGCGTTGTAACGTCAGCTCAAGATAAAGTTCTTAACCATCGCCTCAACAAAGACCGAAGCGTGATGGTCACAGTGCCGACACTACCGGCCGCCAACTATCTACTAACGGTGACTGAATTAGCAGGCATACCCGTGGAAGCCCGGGTCCCATACTCTTACACAGCGAACTATGGGAAAATACAAGATGTCCCTTTGAGTTACTCAAATGAAGACTTACATGACTATCTACGTGATCAGGGCATCGTGTCGGCAAGAAGACTAACCACCTACACACCAGAAGATAGCGGCAAGGTGAAAAAGGTATGTGGTCGATCCGTTCTTTTGCAATTCGCCAAGAATTTACCACTACCTAAACAAGTTAGGCTTGGGTTTTGTAGCTACCCGTCGGCTGAGTACGTCGGGGCAGCTACACAGTGTTATAAATGCCAGAGGCACGGTCATATATTGAGACATTGCAATGGCCCGGTGCGTTGCGAAGTCTGTGCTGGTCCTCATTCGCAAAAAAAAAGTGTACCTTAAGAGCCCAACTTAAGAGTGCTAACTGCGGTGGTTCCCACTCTGCTTCGTATGGAGGTTGCGTTAAAAAGAAGGCTGCTACACTTGTGCGCTCATTGGAGCAAGCAAAAGGGAAACTACCAAGGCACAATGATCCATCGCCTAATCCAGAAGTTGTATTCACGAATATCAAAGACTTCTCCCGGGAAAGATCACGATAAAGCCGAAAGGCACCTGGTTACACGTACGCCGATGAGACGAAAAAGGAACGTGGGAAGCCGACTGGCACATCGCATCTTTCAAAACCACCACAAAGTGTCTCACAAGATTCATCGGTCGAGTACAGTCGTCACCAGTCTCAGCCGCCGCAACACGACAGGGGGATCTGCGAAAGGCAACAACATGGAAACACAGACCAAGATTTTGCACGCATACTGATTCCAATGCTGTTCGCAGCTCTCAAAGCCCTTGTCCGCACAAATCCTTCGTCCAGAAAATATCCCAGAGGTAGAAGCAATTCTTACAATGGAACCGTTGGTGTCGACGTCTTAGGCTCCGCAGGAGCGTTATCCCTCGCAGTAGTAATCATGGCTTCCCAACGTCATCTTCACCTGAACTGATCATTCACAGAATCTTCCGCGCATGCATTATATTAAAGTGGAACGCTCGCGGCCTTCGCTCGAAGCTGTCAGACTTCCGGTGACTGGTGCGAGAATACCGATTCTCATTTGTTGTCATTTTTCAATCGCGCGTAGACCCAAATTTTACAATGAAAGGATACTATTTTCATGATTCAAAGCGACCTGGCGGTATCGGCAGATTACTCATCGGCTTTCGTAAAGTCATTCCAGCCTCCGTGATAGATATCTTGCCCCCCTGCGACAACAAATATGTGTGTGCCACAGCAATAATAGATAATCAGAAATGCACTATCATCGGAGTATACCTGGAACCAGGCAGGCCTTTCGACGCTTCAAGGCTTGAAAACTTGATTTCAAACTTGATTACCCACACATCATTTGTGGAGACTTCAATGCGCACAATGAAATTCGGGGCAGCTAACACAATTGTTCTCGGGGAGTTAGGCTTGCAGAGCTGCTCTTAAAACCTTTAATTGAACCTGTAAATGACGGCAGCATGCCCTACCTACGAGGCACCACGACTACCAGCAGCATCGTTGTCACCTTCGCAACAAGTTCAGTCACTCGCAAGTTTGACTGGTGCACCGACTTTGAAACGCGTCGGAGTGATCAATACCCAATCATGATTTCAGCTGCTGGTGCAGGTAAGGCATCCAAGAGAACCATCATGACATCCTCAGATAAGAATACGTACAAGACGCAGCAGGAAAAAGAATCACTGCCGCTACAAAGGGGAATGAATTACTCACCACGATGGCTCAGTGCCTAAAAGAATGCACACACGTTTCAACTAAAAATGACAAATTTCCGTCAAACTATGAGGAGTTTGAAAGACTGTGTTCTATTCGCAGGCTAGCTGAACGAAAAGTTCTGCGCACAAAAATTTAGAAGACCTCCCATTTGATTGATATGAGGAGTTTAACGTCCCAAAACCACTATTTGATTATAAGAGACGCCGTAGTGGAGGGCCCCGGAAATTTCGACCACCTGGGGTTCTCTAACGCGCACCCTAATCTGAGCACACGGTAGAAGACCTCCCGGCCTGCTGACAGACACAGCGTAGTATTCGGCGCTACCTGAATAAACGTAGCGGGCAAAGATGGCGTGACTTTCGCTCAATATTAGATGTTCATCAACCTGTGTCCAAATTTGGCGGGTTTTAGATGCATGCGCATAACCCTCCAGCAGCTTCACCCTTTTGCCACGCTCTCCCTGCACGAATGAAAATCCCTCGAAGAACTCTCAGAAGGATATTATGCGGTACTGTCAACAAATTCAACGCTTTGGACCTCATCTGCAGGTAACCAGCCCGGCAACTCACGGGCTGCAGTGCCAGCGCTAGAGATACCTTTTACAATTGAGGAACTGAACGCTGCCGTCAGTGAGTCAAACAGGCGCACATCAACTGGCCATGACGAAGTAACCTATGAAGCCATTGCAAAGCTATTCCACGCCTCCCACCTACGACTTCTAGGATATTATAATTCATTGTGGACGTCTGGAATGGTCCCCGCAGAGTGGTAGCTGGCGAAAATAGTGCCCATTTTGAAACCTGGTTAGCAGCCAACAAGCTACGCTTCTTTTTGGCGTGTCGCCCTACTGAGTTGCGTTGGGAAACTCATGAAGCGAATAATTCACAAACGATTGACATGGTTCCTAGAAAGCCGCAAGGAATTTTTGCAAGAAATGAATGGGTTCTGCCAAGGCAGGTCGGCTATCGACATTGCCATCGAACTTGTCTCTTCTCTTGAAAAGAACCTCTACGCCGGTCGAATCCCGACAGCCGTATTCCTTGACAACAAAGCACCTTTCGGCTCTGTCTTTCACCATGTGATTCTCGCAACCATCAAAGATCTTGGCCTAAAAGGGAATCTATACAAATGGATTGAGAACTATCTATAAGAGCGGAAAATATATGTGAGCACTCCAAATGGTCCCACACAGTACTATACTGTAGATAAGAATGTACCGCAGGGTACCGTGCTCAGCCCACTCCAATTCAACCTTACCTTGAAACACACAACAAAGTAACTTCCCTGAAAAGTACACATAACAATTTGCGCTGATTACATCTGCATCTGGAGCGCTTCAGAGTCACGTTATATCACCAAACAGCGACTTCAGAAAGCTTTACATAACATCTCCACATATCTAGCGCCCTGAGGCATGCACCTTTCATCAGAAAAGAGCCCAGCCATTGCTTTCACGAGAAAGAAAATGAGCAAGTATGCACAGCTCCTCCTGAAAGGCCGCTGACCTATGTATGGTCTCAAAATTTTTGGGATTCATCATCGACAGAAATCTTTTCTGCTCTCCTCACGTGAAGGAAACTTCGAACTAGAATAGTAGCAGCAAATCAACTCTTCAATTTCATGGCTGGAGCACGATGGTGACGTAGTTGCCACTCAATGGTACTGTTTCAGAAAGCATACATTCAAGGAACATTATGCTATTGTCTACCGGTGCTTCATCGATTATCTACAGCAAATAAGAGAATTTTGGAAGCCCCACGCTACAGCTGCCAACGAATATGTATAGGGCTCCCGAAGAGCTCATCAGCATTGCGAACTGTCGCAGAAGCAAGATGTCTCCCACTGGATGTCATCTCTATCCAAGAAAGCATGCGTACTCATCTTCGACATGTATTACAAGGTAACAAGCATTTCCTGTATCGAGTTCACTTAACGCACAGCAATTATTCGTTCGGCCAAGCTGTGCGAATGCTTCAACTCTTCTCTGTTTACCAGCCACAAAATTAATGCTTGCAACGTTTCCTCCCTGGACACTCCTTTCTTTTTTTAGCCAAAAACTATGCTCAGCACTCGCTTATTTACACCGACTCCTCAACCACTCAGGCGACTTCCACTTATGGACTTTATATCACTTCTACAAGACAAATGCTATCCTGTCGACTGCAACCGAAGACAACCTCAGCAGCAGAAGAACTTAATGGCATCAAAGAAGGTGTCGTTCACATGTTGCGCCAAACGCTGGACCTATGGGTAATTTTCACCGACTCCAAGAAAGCACTACAGATATGGTTCAACCTTCTAAAAAACAAATTCTGACCCCGTTTCATTCGACATAGCATATCTAGTTCACCTGGCTGTGACCGCAGAGAACTCTATCACAATTCAGTGGATACCGGCTCCTTGTGGCATTTCAGCCAATGGAAAGCAGATGAAACAGCACGCAAAGATTTTCAACACCACAAATAAAGAAGAACTTATTCCACTAAATTATATATAGCTCAGATAGCAAAAGACCTGCGCTTGAAAAAATAAGGGATGCAGGAAGCTTCCAACACATCATTATGCCTTCCTTCACTCAGTCGACCCCTATCTGAGAAGAAGACTCTCATTCGAAAGTTCTCGTCATGTGGAAACGCTATACCATTGTCTACGTCTAAACAGTGCCTTTGTTAACAGCTAACGGTACTGCTTCGGCCAGTCGGTGAGTCCATACTAAAACAACTGTGGGCTCCATCAAATCTGTGGAACGTATATTGTTTGAGTGTAGAGCGTATGCTGAGGAGCATGTGCTTTATGAACATTGCATGCATTCTATAACCGAGAAAATTTTCTGCCTTGACTGTGTATTGGGAGCATTAGGCTGCCGCTTGTTACAAAGGCGTGCTATGAAACTTTTGTTGGCGTACCTCGACAGCATCGGTCAGGTAGACAAGCTGTAGCTGCAGCTTGACACCACGGAAAAGCTATTAACGCGCGTCCTCAATCAATTGTAAAGAGGTGGCCTTTTCCTTTCTTATCATTTCTTTTTATCATCTATATATACTTTTTGTGTTTTTTTTCTTTCTTTTGCTATTCTTACTTTTAATCCTCAATCCCCTTCCCCACGCAGAGTAGCAAGTCAGCGAATTTTTATGTCGGCTAAATTCTCTACATTTCAATAAAGAGTTCTCTGTTTCTTTATTTCGTCTTCGCATTGGCAGATGCGCTGTTGTTCATCTTGCATACCCAACCATACCCTTAATATTCACATTGGTAACAATAGTTACGAAGCGCTGGAAACTTTTAAAAAATAAATATACTAGCAAGTTGTCAGGCGGAGGATACTCCTGTGAGCGACAATGCCTTGCGTTCGTTATATATTTAATTATTGCTCATTCGACGCTTCTTCACATATTTACAGCTTGATTAGCATATCAAAGCAAAGTCGCACTGAAAACTAGTTGCAACACGCTGTGTAAGTT
>WOVY01007602.1:0-27274 GCA_013436015.1 Rhipicephalus annulatus
AAATTTCGTTATATGTGACGCGAGCAAAATGACCGTGAGCGCATCAATGAGCGTGGCATGTAGTCATGTTGTTTGATTTGTGGGGTTTAACGTCCCAAAACCACCATTTGATTATGAGAGACGCCGTAGTGGAGGGCTCCAGAAATTTGACCACCTGGGGTTCTTTAACGTGCACCCAAATCTGAGTACAGGACCTACAACATTTCCGCCTCCATCGGAAATGCAGCCGCCGCAGCCGGGAATTTGAACCCGCGACCTGCGGGTCAGCAGCCGAGTACCTTAGCCACTAGACCACCGCAGCGGGGCAACCGCTGGTAATTAAGAGTAACTAACTGGATTCCCAAGAGGCAAGCGGGTTAGGGGAGACAGATGGTTAGGTGGGCAGATGAGATTAAGAAGTTTGCGGGTATAATTGGCAGCAGCAAGCACAGGACCGGGTTAACTGGCGGAACATGGGAGAGGTCTTTGTCCTGCAGTGGACGTAGTTAGGCTGCTGCTGCTGCTGCTGCTGCTGCTGCTGCTGCTGCTGCTGATGATGATGATGATGGAGATGATCAAGGTTAAGATTAGTAACACAGTAGGTAAAAATTGACAGCTGAATGAATAAAATCGAGAGTTCGATGGAACCCGTCCAGTCGGGATGAACACATGATGGATGATTTGAAGTACACCCCACCAAATAAAAGCTTAAAGTAGAGAAGAAAACCAAGCGTAATTTTTCTTTGAGGCTTTCGTTTGGTCTATGGTTCCTTCATCAAGCTGAAGGAATAAGGGACTTTCAGCTGATGTGATCAATGATTAGCCTAAAACAAATAATTACATCGTATACAAAAAAAATTCTACAAGGTTCATTACTGCCTGGCAGATAATAACCCATCTGCCGGCTTTTTAGTTCATTTTTGGTATCCACTCTGAAGAATAACGTGAGCGGTGAGCTAGTCTATTTGACTAGAAAGTAATAGTCTCGCAAACTCGCGGTTTTCTGTGCAACGGCACTGGAAACAGCGAGAAAATAAAATGCAGCGGTACACGCAGGGGGCAATGGCCTCTCCATTAGCTACAAAAGCGAATATTTTACGTTAACGTTCGGATTTGCTGAACAACACTGTGGCAGGCACAGACGCTCACCTTCAAGATTCTTATCGATATTGATGACATTGTTCGTACAAAAGAACTTGTTCTTCGCAGTTGCTTTATAACTCCTGCTCCTCGAAGAGCCTCCTGCTCTAGAGTCGTTCAGTAGGCACAGATTGTCCATCTTCCGCACTGCCGATATACACTCAGTTATCCTTATTTTTTCTTCATTCCTTAAAAGACGAGTAAACTCCATTGAAGCCGATATCATTGGCGTTGGAAAAAAGGCTTAGAACTTGTATTGCTACATGCATGCATATTGATATTCTATGCGGTGACGCGCAATGTGTGCCCGACGAAGGAGACGAGAGGTCTGCCTCCACTGGGCAGCTAGTGACGCCGCAACTGCTGCTTATAATATATTTCCTATATGACCTCAATCTTCTCTTCTCGCACGTGACATATTTGGAGGAGGTACAACGTTCCCTTTCCTTGCCACGAAGCTTCACAGAGGCCCCACCGTCCAGACGCCTTCGGTGGTCTCCGTTATTCGAGCCGTCGGGAGGAAGAAACTGCAAAGCTCTCTTTTTCTGTTACCTTCTCTGTCTCAGATCGATGACAATCAGTGCAGCACCACGCCATGACTCATATTCACATCCAAGATCCTATAATCTGACGAAATGGAGAACTGCTCACGGCAAACCAGAATGAACTGTTTATAAAAACAGCTTTAGGTGAGCATGGGGCCGCAGGCTCTAGGGCGCCTTAAAACAGAATAGATTGAACGTGTTTGTTCTTCAAAGGTAAGTAATCAAAATAATATTAAACACAAAAGGTTGCTTTGTGGTATTATCTGCGGGAGGACTTAACGAGAAAGCTCTGGCCACTATCAACAATAACTTCTGTCTATTTTAAAAGAAGCGACACGAGTAAATGAAAGTTTGTCGGTATTAGAAAGAATAGGGAGTTTTCGAATAGGTGCCCCAAAAGCTTGGTACCACAAAGAAATAGTGTCAAGGCCACTGCGCATGCACAAAACCCAAACCGCGTTTGGGTTTTTGGTTGGGAATCCTATTTTTTTGAATTCAGCGGGAGCCTCAAAGCCTGCCCTAAAATTTTTGGCCCTAAAAACTTGACGGAACTCACTGAAGTGATGGCTCTCGGCCAAGAGTAGAGTGACAAATAATAGGGGGATTGTTCAAAGCGCGGCAAACCCTATTTGAAAACTCATCGCTCCTGCTTGACCCAAAGCGTCCGTACGCAAAAAGCTTTGGGGCCCCAAACGTTTAGGGCCCATATTTCAAAACTCTTTATTATTGGGCTAACGCTGCTAGCCAAGAGAATAAAGACTACAAAAGCAGCTCTCTTAACTTTTTTTCCTCAGACAAGACACATAAACCTCGCTTCACCTTTGTACTAGTTTTAGCGAGGGATGCCTGGTTCACGGTACTAGGTTTCTTCAGAGCCATCTGAAGAGTCATGCGGTGAATAATGTTTACCCAATGAAGGGAGGTGAGTTAATGTGGTTTTTTCACGGTGTAATGACAGCATTTGGAACGCTTTGTGGTGGTGGATTTGAAGATCTGTATTTCGTGTCTCATGACAAGTTTTCCGGGCTCTGCAAAAATTTGCATCAAGAAAATTGTGCAGTTAGTCTATAAATGATGTAGGTGATAATTTTCACAATTTTAGTCAATGATAGCTTTTACAACGTTTGATAAAATATTTTTTTTTCATCTGCAATAAAACTGCATTCAATCTGGTTTTGTGGGGGTAATTTTTGATATCTTTTTCGGTAAAGTAAATTTCGGCAGACAGATAGAATAACCCAAAAAAAGTGAATGACAAGAAGCTCAAAAAAGCAGCACAAAAAGTCAAACATGTAGCAAAAATATAGAAAAGACTAGAATCACCTGAAATTATCAATGCCTCTCCATCAGTGCAATTTAATTTTTATAGCAAATCAACGTAGCGGAATCTCGCAAAGTGGTGGAACAGATAGGAAAGTAACGAATGGATGGCCCTTAATTTCCTTTTCAGTTTCCGTTCCAGCAAGAAATAATAAAAGGGCCTAGGTAAACATACTGCATCACATAAAATAACAGCACAAACCAGAAACAGAAAAACTACTAGAACATATATTAAAGGTCTTCTAATTACAAAAGTGGTCACTTGTCGAGATAGGGCAACCAAGGAAGCCCAATCATGCGGACAGTCACGAATGCAGTGTTCACCGAGTGGATGATTTCTCGCACGTTTTGTGTAATGAGAACAATGACAGCGAAAACCTTTGAAATTTTTTACTCGCTGCCGCAGTCTCGAAAGTTGCACAGCCTTTTCTCCCATTCCTTGAGGAAAATAATTATTTTGGAATTATCTACAGACGGAGCTGAACAGAGAAGAGGATGCGATGTAGATGTCTTTGCCAGAAACTTGGTATGTTACAGAAAGAACTACAATATATTTTTGCCCAAACACATGCAGGATATTTTTTTTTAGAAGCGAAGCATCTTGTGGTCGAGCTCAATGCGGTGTGCGGCGTAACCACTCCACTCCACAGCACATGTTCTCCCCTCCCCCTCCATCCTCTCCTACGCTCCCCCTCTCTCGTCTGCTACACCGACGCAGACAGTGTCTGCTAGCGAGTTTCTTGATTAAAATACCGACTGCTCGCCTTGCACAACCCTCGCTGGCCACACCGTACATATGCGCACTTGATCTTGACCTTTGTAAGGTAGTGCCGGTGGGTGATTGCTCTGGTGCGTTGTTGAACAATAAAAATCGCAGAGTGCTCATTAACTAAAGGCGTATCGCGGGTCTCCATGTCCAATCGGAGTCTTTTATGTCTAATTGTTCATTAGCAGCCATTGGCATGTGTTTCAATTGGAAACACTGGTCCATCACTGCGTGCTTTGCACTTCCCCAGTTCTCTACTCTGTGCAAGGGCGCGGTGAGCGCCAGAGTCAACACCGCTGACAATAGAAACCTTAGCGCCCACTTCTTCGCACTAACACAAGGTTCTCTTTAGCGGGAGATGGTGAAACTCTGTTTACACCAAGAAGCCTCCCATTCAAAACTGATGGTAACTTCACCGGCTCAGATATTCTGAATGAGCTACACAACGTTTTGTGGAGAAGAACTCATAGAATGCTTTCTGTTTGTAAGCACACTTCCAAATAAAAGAATGAAAGTTCTCTGCATCATTAGCATAACAACAATGAAAACTCAAACAAGGCCCGTCGGCGAAGAGGGTTTCGCTGAAGTGAAAGTCCTACTAAAGCATAATATCTTCAAGTTTAGAGTGCTTTATATCTGTTTCTCACAGTTTTATAAAGCACAAATGATCGGTCGCTGTTCTCAAATAGAAAGGAATTTTCGTGTGGTTTATATCCTAACGTCTTTTCATAGATCCAGCCAACGCACTGACAGAGCCGAGGCGCACTGTACGACGTTAAAATCTCATTAGATCAACCCTTGTCGCATGTCGCCGGTTTCAAACAATGACAACCACTTTGTATGCTAATGGAGAACGGCGAATATGACACCTCGCCTGCACACTTTGACAAAGTTGAAGTGCCATTAAATAATTATTCAACGTTGAAAGCTTCTGCGGCATGTTTTTTGACGTAAATAGTAAAAATATTCTACTTCTTTATTAACTGTCTACACTTTTCTGCCCGTATTATCTTGACCTAGTGTTGAATTTTTTCGCAAGAAACAATGTAGGTAGAAAAAAGAGGCATGTGTTCACGAGATATTTTGTAGTACAGCTAATAAGCGAAAAAAGAAAATGAAACCAACCGTACAGATCAACGTTATCATCACGGCTAGCACTCATTAACTATTACTTCATCCTCAGTGACTGCGCTTCTGAGCTACTATTATGTGCATGATTGGCTACCTTCCTAAACGGCTTATACCACACATTCGAAATGTATATTCATGATTCCATGCTCATCATAACCGGGTCTTTTCATATAGTTTTTAGACCTCATAGGTGCTATTTTTAACAGCAACAAAAATGATGTGAGCAGTGTTTCTGGATTTTAGAAGGAGCACCTAAATCATTTCACTGAATGCTTGAAGAACGTTATTTATGACAATTATCTTATCTTGCTGCAAATCAAATGTATAATATACCGGACATGGTATAATTTTTTTCAAAGCAAGAACACACAGTAACCTGGTTATTATTCATATTGTGGTGGTCCTCTTTTGCTTCACACTGCGGAGGTTATCAAAAAATATCGGAATTAATGTGATCGCAAATTCTACCAGATACTAAATTTCTGAAAAAAGGAAACAGCTTGGGCTAGTGTGCCATCTCGTTGCCCTCTTCTGGTGTTGCCATCTTCGATCAAGCAATCAACTACCTTGTGCCCCAATTGCGATCGCTAAAACTGTCGTCAGATACCTTTGTTTCAAAAGCGTAGGTAGCAAGGCCACTTGACGAAGATTCAGGGTAACAAGCAGCGTGAAAAACCAGGACGGATTCTTAGGAAGAATGGCGAGAAGATGTGCATGCTCCCTTCTTTTACACTGTGAGTTCATCTTCTTTTATTACAGTCATGTCTTCTGTGTGTCTGTCTTCTTTTTTTAAGCTGTTTGCTACCATCAAGCTTTAATTCCTCGTATTGTCTTGGTTTTTGTTAAATTCCAAGCATTTTTTGCGTACTGCAACTTTCAGCAGCAGCATCTATCTATCTATCTATCTATCTATCTATCTATCTATCTATCTATCTATCTATCTATCTATCTATCTCTATCTATCTATCTATCTATCTATCTATCTATCTATCTATCTATCTATCTATCTATGTCTGTCTGTCTGTCTGTCTGTCTGTCTGTCTGTCTGTCTGTCTGTCTGTCTGTCTCTGTCTGTCTGTCTGTCTGTCTGTCTCTGTCTGTCTGTCTGTCTGTCTGTCTGTCTGTCTGTCTGTCTGTCTGTCTTCTGTCTGTCTGTCTGTCTGTCTGTCTGTCTGTCTGTCTGTCTGTGTCTGTCTGTCTGTCTGTCTGTCTGTGTCTGTCTGTCTGTCTGTCTGTCTGTCTGTCTGTCTGTCTGTCTGTCTGTCTGTCTGTCTGTTGTCTGTCTGTCTGTCTGTCTGTCTCTGTCTGTCTGTCTGTCTGTCTGTCTGTCTGTCTGTCTGTCTGTCTGTCTGTCTGTCTGTCGTCTGTCTGTCTGTCTGTCTGTCTGTCTGTCTGTCTGTCTGTCTGTCTGTCTGTCTGTCTGTCTGTCTGTCTGTCTGTCTGTCTGTCTTCTGTCTGTCTGTCTGCTGTCTGTCTGTCTGTCTAACTGCTCACGTCTGGGTGCTCTCTTGATCCCCCCTTTACCTTGCCGTGAACCAAAACTTATATATGAGGTTGAGATCGTTTCACATATACGATGCGCTGGTCAAGGCATGAATATCACAATCCCATAGCGTATGTCGTCAAAAAATTTCAACCAGACAGTGGCACATATATGGGTGCAGGCGTGTACGAGTGGTATGTGAGTGTGTACCACAGGTGATTGACACCTAATTAGTATGTGCCCAAAAGGGTGAAAAGACACACGGGTAATTTTAACGCGTGAGAATTAAGGAAAAGTTAACATCTTCACCGTTGACCTGGCGAATGTAAAAATAAATGTTGGTGTCCCAGCAGGAATGACTTTCACCATTCTGCGTGGCAGTCAAGCATTCTAGCACAGAGTCACGTGAGGTCTTGGAACCACTTTTCAAATAGACCTTGAAGTTTCTGAAACGTCAATTGTCGTTGCAGGAATGGCTATTCAAATCTATAAACACACTAGATATGTACTCCTATGATACAGCCGTCACGTTGGGTTAAGGTCAGTTGTAGTCAGGGCCATCCGTTGAACTTTATTTATGTAGTAATGTCCAGGGCTACTAGCTTCGCGAGTGCCTGCGCTTCGTATCATCTTATCGTTTCTGGTGTTGCTAATACCGAGGAAGATGCTAATACGTATGGTCCTGGTGGCATTGTTGCGCAAGTGAGAACAATGGTTATATAAACATCTGCGACAGTTTAACATATAACTGGGTGTGCAACGTTTGTACATAATTTTAGGGGTTATTTCAAAACATGTCGCTCAACAACAACAAAATGAAACGCCTGACCTGCGCGAAAGGCGCCGCACAGTCGCAGCGAAAGCTGGAAGAGCGGCCTTTCAGAGCATTTTTTAATACCCATTAAATAACTGCTACAAGCACACTTGCTTGACACCCTACATGGCATAAAAAATCTTTTTGTGTAGTAGGCTGGCATTTGCTATGGAATTTTTCCTCATTCTTCTGAGAAGCGTGGTAATGGCTAAACACTTGCAAGAAATTTTGTGCCCATTGCTCATGAAGTGGCTGATGACGATCAGAAGTTTTGTCTGAAGTGGGTATGCGCTAGAGTTAATAGGTGAACAATAATAAGCTTTTGGAATGCGTGGGAGCATTGGATGACCCACTCGTTACGCTATTCACTGTGCGACGATTGGTTGTTCCTTCGTTGTTTAAAAGGCTTCATAAGTCGTAATGACGCGATTGCTTTCCCGACATCAAGCCTGCCTAAGGCAAGTTTGCCAGCAAGTCCCAAGAACCAATGGTGTCATTGGGATGCCACTTTGTGCAAATGACTGTACGGCTAATGGACTTTATGACCAACGGCAATTTCAGCCGTAATGATATGTTGAGTTCCTGAAGTGTGCTACTCAAATACCTCTTTAGACATTGTGTTGTATGAGATATAGTTTGTAATGTTCACTGAACAATTGTTTTTACCCTATGTCTGTTGTACGCTTTGTGTATACGTAAGCAGCATATTTATTAAATACCCTGTAGGAAAAAATGAAGCGTCGTGGCTGCGTGGTAGAATAATGAGCTGCAAACCAGCGAACACAGGTTCGAGCCCCATTGTGTCATCGGTACAACATTTTCTTCTTTAATTTCGTGCGTTGTGGTTATGGACACTGGCAGAGGTGGCGGTGGTGGCGGCGGAAAACTACGGCAGCATGTGACCCGAGTTTGGATATCATAACAGCTTTCGCTGAAAAATTGAAACACGGTCACTTTTCATCCGCATGCACCACATAGCGTCGATACCCAAGGTACTTGTGATCTGACGAATTTTTATTTTCGTAAATCGATGCAGTTTTCTATGTTTGCCACTTGCATACAAGCTTGTTTTCATAGACGATGGTTTTGGATTTGATTTTTGAAATTCCCGTTTTAGAGGTTTTCATCAGTTCTGTATTGTGCACCGATTCAATGTTCCTTCTTGACAGTTTGTGCTCGTACTTTTGTTTTTATAAATCTGCTTTCGCCTTGTTCTCCAGGTCTTTATTCAAATAATTAGGTCAGGTGGGCGAGTCGCACGATAAGTTTGTGTCATTTTTTTCTCGGTTCATCTGCTTAAGTATTATCCGTCTTTTTATTTAAAAAAAGATAACTTCGTATTAGCAATGCGCCCTGTATGTGCTTCGTCAGCGGAGTGTACTATACCTTATTCCTCCCGTTGTCGGCTCTGTTTTGCTGCAATGTTTCAAAAAAACTCGTTCAATGAAGAATCCAAGTCATTCTAAAGTACATCCATCTATTATTTCTGCCACTAAGGAAGCAATAAAGCAACAGTTGTTTTTCGTGGTTTGTTTAATTTTGAAGCACTATTCAATCAGTCCTCCTTGTGGCTTTGGTTATCAAGCACACTTTGAGCATTTTTCTTGTGTAGGTATTTCTGTTCGTTTACTAATTCACCAGTTCATTTTCAGAGTTTTGTTTTTTTTTTGCATGCGGCACTCTCGTTTAGCCGTTCTTGGCTAAATAAAGCAGGGATTGACAAATAGCGTTTTCCAGCCTATTTATTCGCTATGAGCAGTAAAATAAGTGTTTTTAGAGTACTTCTAATCAAAACATTTAGTAGACATGAATGCCGGACACAGCTGCAGGACCAAGCCAAGAGGCAGTTCGTAAGGAAATAGGAATAGGTAGGAAGAACCTTTTTTTTTTTTAAACGATTTCCTCACCGTTTTTTACTGTGTAGTGTTCTGAGAACTCGTATGGCCAATCTACAAGTAGTTTCCCGTTGTAGTTCTACGATTGGCAATGAATGCGTGTGCTTCAAAGATTTTTAAAAACACGTATGTGACCCCACCATGGACACCACTTCGTTCAGCAGCTGCTCGTCAAGTTGCCCCACCGGAACATGCAGTGTGAGAGCACTCGTATACGCTATCGTAGTGAACACTCACAAAGTATACACGGCACGTGCCGCACCACTTATGGAGTGCTATACGAGCCTACGACCCCTCGAGCCTCTCTTGCAATCACCATTCTTCTTTGAAAGTGAATATTCCCTTTCCTATATAGCATATTTTTTATTTGCGGCGTCGTTGCTAATCATTTCACCTCCAACGTAACCGTCCCTCTAGTTCTTCTTTTGCATATCTCGTCATTGTTTTCAAACTGCTTAAAAGATTGGTTGCCACCATTTTGTGGCTCACGCGTTCTTTGCTGCAAGCGTTTTTTATAGCTCCAAGAAGGATGTTACACTCACGAAGATTAATTTTATCCTCGCTAAATAAGTTGATAAGAGCTTTTCTATGTGGATAGTTCTCGGTTTCGTTTCTGGGCGCAAAATTGGGCTGTGACGTGGAAGTCTAGCTTGGTCACGTGGCCACAAAAATTGGCAGATTCTACGTACAGTGGGAATCGATGATAGGCGAAGCATGAATAAGGAAGGTGGATATGTCACCTTAAAATCACCCCAACGTTACGAGGTGGAGGTACATTACGCCATACTCGACTTCCGCGTCATGATTATCATGTTTGGATGTGTAGTTTACCTTCGTAATCGATTAACGTCAAGTGACGCCAAATTTAGTATATGTGAACCTAGCGAAACGGCCAGGAGCACTCTATCAATGTGGTATGTCGTCATGTTTTCTACATGACATATGTGTCAGGATTATCATGTTTACGCCAGTCCTATACCTTTGTAATTCATTGACGTCACGTACCACCAAATTTGGTATATGTGAAGCTAGCGAAACGGCCGCGAGTGCATCATGAAGGACGCTATATACTCCAACGTAACATTGACGCGTGTACACGTTGGAGACAGCGACGCTATACGTTAGCAAAACGTGAGAACTCTATAGTCTGACAGAAGGCGCGACCGGCGCGACCAGCGTCCGTCAGCGCGGCCCGACGCCAACCTTTGCGAAATGCGACATACTGCATTTCACACCCACTACGTTACCCAGACAGCACTGCTTCTGCCTTTTAGGAGCGAAGCTCCTTATAGCGGCACCCCGTTCGTCTTTCGTATTCATAGTAGCAGTGTCTAACCAGTCTTACATTTTGACCTCCAAGGTAGTGCCGGTGGGAGATTTTTACTGTGCGTTGTTGAACCATAACAAATTAGCAGTGTGCGTGTTAACTAAAAGCCGAATTCTCCTGTCTCTCATTTCCCCTTAGCAGCCATGGGCATGTACATTCAGCACTATCCGACAAGAACGTGTTGCTACGTTATACTCGCTGGGCGTAACCTCCTTGGTTTAAGAAAGGTTTAGCGAGCATTGGGCAGCAGTGCCATGAATACAGTGAACTAGTATATACCATGAACTCGAGGTGTTTAAAGGTGGGAAATAGGCACGAAGCGCAAGCCGTAAGAAAGTGTGCGTGTGCCTCCTCGCGTTCAGTCCTTGGAATGTCCGCTGGATGGCGGTGCTCCTATATGTGGAATATATGATGAAAAGATGGGAGGTGGTGGTACTTGGAGTGTTGAATAGATGGACGAATGGACACACAGACAGATGCATAGATGGCCGCACGGATGGCTGCACGGATGGATGGACGCATGGACGGACGCAGGAGCGGATGCATGGACGAATGCAGGGACGGACGCACAGATGGACATGTGGACGCACGAACAGACACACGCACAGACAGGTGGATGGACGCACGGGCGGCCACACAGACGCACGCATGGACGGACGGAAGCAAGAACGAATGCACGGACGGATACTTCGCACCACTCTCCATCATTTACTCCGTGGATATGCTGCCATTATTGTTTCGTGACGGAGGGATGATGGACGCGCTGAAACGTGCATGCGTCTAAGCAATGCAGTGCGGCGTGTGCCTGCAAGTATATGGCAGGGCCGGTTCCTGGCGTGACGCGACGAAATGAACGCTGGCGAGCGCGTGCACCGCGTCACGTCGAAATGTATTGGAGACTTGACTGTGGCTTGTAGTCATGTAGTCATGGAAGGATGCGGCGATGGCGTAGTGGTTAGAGCATCCGCCTCGCATGCAAGAGGTCCGTGGTTCAAATCCCGGTACCGCGCAGTTCCCAACCGGATTAAAAAAAATCCGCGTGTTGATGGAACTGCATTGAAAGGCCTGGGGTGCGGCCTTACCGGCAAACACCGCCGAGAATGCACTCCCTCACCAGAGAAGGATTGGCCACCCTGGTGCAGTATCTGGCCACTACCTCCCACATGCTTACGTCAAATAACTCACGGCCCTCAGTCCCCAGCAGCTGCGAAGCAACTGACCACGGCGGTGGTCAGATCTGCAACGCAGCAGAGGGTGCTAAGAATCTCCGGATCCGGACAGGCCGCCATTGGAACCTGAACTTGGCAACGTTTAACGCTAGAACCTTATCTAGTGAGGGAAGTCTAGCTGTACTATTCGAGGAGCTAGAGGATGTTAAATGGGATGTAATAGGGCTCAGTGAGGCTAGGAGGACAGATGAGGCCTATACGGTGCTACAGAATGGGCACGTCCTTTGCTACAGGGGCTTGGCAGACAGAAGAGAACTGGGAGTGGGGTTCCTAATTCACAGAAACATAGCTGGCAACATAGAGGAATACTATAGCATTAATGAAAGGGTGGTAGGTATTGTAATTAAACTGAATAAAAGATATAAGATGAAGGTAGTACAGGCTTACGCGCCTACATTTAGCCATGATGACGCTTCAGTTGAAAGCTTCTATGAAGACGTGGAATCGGCAATGAGTAAGGTAAAAACACAGTATACTATAGTGATGGGTGACTTTAATGCAAAGGTAGGAAAGAAGCAGGCTGGAGACCAGGCAGTAGGAGATTATGGCATCGGTATTAGAAACGCCAGAGGAGAGCTACTAGTAGAAATCGCAGAACGCAATAATTTACGGATTTTGAATACCTTCTACCGAAAACGAGAAAACCGCAAGTGGACATGGAGGAGCCCTAATGGCGAAAATAAGAACGAAATAGATTTTATAATGAGTGCACACCCTGGAATCGTGCAGGCTGTGGAAGTGATTGGCAAGGTACGATGCAGTGACCATAGAATGGTACGGTCTCAAATTCGCCTAGACTTGAAGAAGGAACGACAGAAACTGATACTCAAGAAGCCAATCAATCAGCTAGCACTGAGAGGGAAAGTACAGGAATTCAGAGTGTCACTGCAGAACAGGTACTCGGCTCTTGGTGAGGAAACCAACCTTAGCGTAGATACAATGAATGATAATCTGACGAGTATCATTACGGAGTGTGCAGTGGAAGTTGGAGGCAGGGTAGTTAGACAGGACACTGGCAAGCTTTCGCAGGAAACGAAGAACCTAATTAAGAAGCGTCAAATCATGAAAGTGTCAAGTACAACAGACAAAGTAGAACTGGCACAGCTTTCAAAGTTGATTAATAGACGTAAGGTACGCGATGTAAGAAGGTATAACATGGAGAGAATCGAACACGCTCTGAAAAACGGAGGCAGTGTCAAAGCATTGAAGAGGAAACTTGGGATAGGCAAAAGTCGGATGTATGCAATAAGGGACAAATAAGGCAAATTAACTACCAATATGGATAGGATAGTTAAAATAGCGGAGGAGTTTTACAGAGATCTGTACAGTAGCCGAGACAACCACGACCTTAATACTATAAGAACTAGCAGTAACCCAGATTGCACCCCACCAGTAATGATAGAAGAAGTCAGAAAAGCTTTGGAGAGCATGCAAAGAGGCAAAGCTCCTGGTGAGGATCAGGTAACATCAGATCTGCTGAAAGATGGAGGACAGATTGTGTTAGAAAAACTAGCCACACTGTTTACGAGGTGTCTCCTGACGGGAAGAGTACCAGAGTCTTGGAAGAACGCTAACATCATCTTAATACATAAAAAAGGAAATGACAAGGACTTGAAGAATTACAGGCCGATCAGCTTGCTCTCTGTAGTATACAAGCTATTTACAAAGGTAATTGCTAACAGAGTAAAGAAAACATTAGAATTCAATCAACCAAAGGAACAAGCAGGATTTCGAACAGGCTACTCAACAATTGACCACATTCATACTATCAATCAGGTAATAGAGAAATGCTCAGAGTATAACCAACCACTATACATAGCCTTCATAGATTACGAGAAGGCGTTTGATTCAGTAGAAATATCAGCCGTCATGCAAACACTGCGGAATTAGGGCGTAGATGAAGTATATATAAACATTTTGGAAGATATCTACAGGGGATCAACTGCTACCATAGTGCTTTATAAAGAAAGCAACAGAATACCAATCAAGAAGGGTGTAAGGCAGGGGGACACAATTTCCCCAATGCTATTTACCGCGTGCTTACAGGAGGTTTTCAGAAGCCTAGAATGGGAACAGTTAGGGATAAGAGTCAAAGGAGAATACCTTAGTAACCTGCGCTTCGCCGATGACATTGCATTGCTGAGTAACTCGGGGGACGAATTGCAACTCATGATTACGGAGTTAGACAAGGAAAGCAGAAAGGTGGGTCTTAAAATTAATCTGCAGAAAACGAAAGTAATGTACAACAACCTCGGCAAAGAGCAGCGCTTCGAAATAGGTAAGAGTGCACTTGAAGTTGTAAAAGACTATGTCTACTTAGGGCAGGTGATAACCGCAGAGCCGAACCACGAGATTGAAGTAACTAGAAGAATAAGAATGGGGTGGAGCACATTCGGCAAGCACTCTCAAATAATGACAGGTAGATTGCCACTATCCCTCAAGAGGAAGGTATATAACAGCTGTATCTTGCCGGTACTTAGCTACGGAGCAGAAACCTGGAGACTTACAAAGAGGGTTCAGCTTAAATTGAGGACGACGCAGCGAGCAATGGAAGGAAAAATGGTAGGTGTATCCTTAAGAGGCAAGAAGAGAGCAGAGTGGATTAGGGAACAAACGGAGGTTAAGGATATCATAGCTGAAATCAAGAAGAAGAAATGGACATGGGCAGGGCATGTAGCGCGTAGACAGGATAACCGCTGGTCATTAAGGGTAACTGACTGGATTCCCAGAGAAGGGAAGCGGGTTAGGGGAGACAGAAGGTTAGGTGGGCAGATGAGATTAAGAAGTTTGCGGGTATAAATTGGCAGCAGCAAGCACAGGACCGGGTTAACTGGCGGAACATGGGAGAGGCCTTTGTCCTGCAGTGGACGTAGTCAGGCTGATGATGATGATGATGATGATGATGATGATGTAGTCATGTTGTCACATGACACGCATCTCATAATTATCATATTTGCACCAGTCACATACCTTCGTCATTCATTGGCGTCACGTAATACCAAATTTGGCATATCTGAAGCTAACGAAACGGCCGCGAGCACATTGAGCGTAGTATACATGCTACGCTTAAGATGCGCAGTATGTAGATACGTGTCATGTTTTTACATGACACAAATCTGATGTTTATCATGTTTGCATTAGTATCATACCTTAGTGATCCATTAACGTCCCGTAATAACGTTTTTGGTATAAGTGAGGATAGCGAAACGGCCACCAGCGCATCATGAGCTTGGCATGTAGTCATGTTGTTATATGACACGCATCTCTTGAATATCATGTTTGCACTAGTCACATACCTTCGTCATCTATTCACGTACTGTAATAACAAATTTCGTATATGTGACGCGAGCAAAATGACCGTGAGCGCATCATGAGCGTGGCATGTAGTCATGTTGTTTGATTTGTGGGGTTTAACGTCCCAAAACCACCATTTGATTATGAGAGACGCCGTAGTGGAGGGCTCCAGAAATTTTGACCACCTGGGGTTCTTTAACGTGCACCCAAATCTGAGTACACGGACCTACAACATTTCCGCCTCCATCGGAAATGCAGCCGCCGCAGCCGGGATTTGAACCCGCGACCTGCGGGTCAGCAGCCGAGTACCTTAGCCACTAGACCACCGCAGCGGGGCAACCGCTGGTAATTAAGAGTAACTAACTGGATTCCCAAGAAGGCAAGCGGGTTAGGGGGAGACAGATGGTTAGGTGGGCAGATGAGATTAAGAAGTTTGCGGGTATAAATTGGCAGCAGCAAGCACAGGACCGGGTTAACTGGCGGAACATGGGAGAGGTCTTTGTCCTGCAGTGGACGTAGTTAGGCTGCTGCTGCTGCTGCTGCTGCTGCTGCTGCTGCTGCTGCTGATGATGATGATGATGGAGATCAAGGTTAAGATTAGTAACACAGTAGGTAAAAATTGACAGCTGAATGAATAAAATCGAGAGTTCGATGGAACCCCGTCCAGTCGGGATGAAACATGATGGATGATTTGAAGTACACCAACCAAATAAAAGCTTAAAGTAGAGAAGAAAACCAAGCGTAATTTTTCTTTGAGGCTTTCGTTTGGTCTATGGTTCCTTCATCAAGCTGAAGGAATAAGGGACTTTCAGCTGATGTGATCAATGATTAGCCTAAAACAAATAATTACATCGTATACAAAAAAAATTCTACAAGGTTTCATTACTGCCTGGCAGATAACCCATCTTGCCGGCTATTTTAGTTCATTTTTGGTATCCACTCTGAAGAATAACGTGAGCGGTGAGCTAGTCTATTTGACTAGAAAGTAATAGTCTCGCAAACTCGCGGTTTTCTGTGCAACGGCACTGGAAACAGCGAGAAAATAAAATGCAGCGGTACACGCAGGGGGCAATGGCCTCTCCATTAGCTACAAAAGCGAAATATTTACGTTAACGTTCGGATTTGCTTGAACAACACTGTGGCAGGCACAGACGCTCACCTTCAAGATTCTTATCGATATTGATGACATTTGTTCGTACAAAAGAACTTGTTCTTCGCAGTTGCTTTATAACTCCTGCTCCTCGAAGAGCCTCCTGCTCTAGAGTCGTTCAGTAGGCACAGATTGTCCATCTTCCGCACTGCCGATATACACTCAGTTATCCTTATTTTTTCTTCATTCCTTAAAAGACGAGTAAACTCCATTGAAGCCGATATCATTGGCATTGGAAAAAAAGGCTTAGAACTTGTATTGCTACATGCATGCATATTGATATTCTATGCGGTGACGCGCATGTGTGCCCGACGAAGGAGACGAGAGTCTGCCTCCACTGGGCAGCTAGTGACGCCGCAACTGCTGCTTATAATATATTTCCTATATGACCTCAATCTTCTCTTCTCGCACGTAACATATTTGGAGGAGGTACAACGTTCCCTTTCCTTGCCACGAAGCTTCACAGAGGCCCCACCGTCCAGACGCCTTCGGTGGTCTCCGTTATTCGAGCCGTCGGGAGGAAAGAAACTGCAAAGCTCTCTTTTTCTGTTACCTTCTCTGTCTCAGATCGATGACAATCAGTGCACCACGCCATGACTCATATTCACATCCAAGATCCTATAATCTGACGAAATGGAGAACTGCTCACGGCAAACCAGAATGAACTGTTTATGATAAAAGCTTTAGGTGAGCATGGGGCCGCAGGCTCTAGGGCGCCTTAAGAACAGAATAGATTGAACGTGTTTGTTCTTCAAAGGTAAGTAATCAAAATAATATTAAAACACAAAAGGTTGCTTTGTGGTATTATCTGCGGGAGGACTTAACGAGAAAGCTCTGGCCACTATCAACAATAACTTCTGTCTATTTTAAAAGAAGCGACACGAGTAAATAAAAGTTTGTCGGTATTAGAAAGAATAGGGAGTTTTCGAATAGGTGCCCCAAAAGCTTGGTACCACAAAGAAATAGTGTCAAGGCCACTGCGCATGCACAAAACCCAAACCGCGTTTGGGTTTTTGGTTGGGAATCCTATTTTTTTGAATTCAGCGGGAGCCTCAAAGCCTGCCCTAAAATTTTTGGCCCTAAAAACTTGACGGAACTCACTGAAGTGATGGCTCTCGGCCAAGAGTAGAGTGACAAATAATAGGGGGATTGTTCAAAGCGCGGCAAACCCTATTTGAAAACTCATCGCTCCTGCTTGACCCAAAGCGTCCGTACGCAAAAAGCTTTGGGGCCCCAAACGTTTAGGGCCCATATTTCAAAACTCTTTATTATTGGGCTAACGCTGCTAGCCAGAGAAATAAAGACTACAAAAGCAGCTCTCTTAACTTTTTTTCCTCAGACAAGACACATAAACCTCGCTTCACCTTTGTACTAGTTTTAGCGAGGGGATGCCTGGTTCACGGTACTAGGTTTCTTCAGAGCCATCTGAAGAGTCATGCGGTGAATAATGTTTACCCAATGAAGGGAGGTGAGTTAATGTGGTTTTTCACGGTGTAATGACAGCATTTGGAACGCTTTGTTGGTGGATTTGAAGATCTGTATTTCGTGTCTCATGACAAGGTTCCGGGCTCTGCAAAAATTTGCATCAAGAAAATTGTGCAGTTAGTCTATAAATGATGTAGGTGATAATTTTCACAATTTTAGTCAATGATAGCTTTTACAACGTTTGATAAAAATATTTTTTTCATCTGCAATAAAACTGCATTCAATCTGGTTTTGTGGGGGTAATTTTGATATCTTTTTCGGTAAAGTAAATTTCGGCAGACAGATAGAATAACCCAAAAAAAGTGAATGGACAAGAAGCTCAAAAAAGCAGCACAAAAAGTCAAACATGTAGCAAAAATATAGAAAAGACTAGAATCACCTGAAATTATCAATGCCTCTCCATCAGTGCAATTTAATTTTTATAGCAAATCAACGTAGCGGAATCTCGCAAAGTGGTGGAACAGATAGGAAAAGTAACGAATGGATGGCCCTTAATTTCCTTTTCAGTTTCCGTTCCAGGAAGAAATAATAAAAGGGCCTAGGTAAACATACTGCATCACATAAAATAACAGCACAAACAAGAAACAGAAAAACTACTAGAACATATATTTAAAGGTCTTCTAATTACAAAAGTGGTCACTTGTCGAGATAGGGCAACCAAGGAAGCCCAATCATGCGGACAGTCACGAATGCAGTGTTCACCGAGTGGATGATTTCTCGCACGTTTTGTGTAATGAGAACAATGACAGCGAAAACCTTTGAAATTTTTTACTCGCTGCCGCAGTCTCGAAAGTTGCACAGCCTTTTCTCCCATTCCTTGAGGAAAATAATTATTTTGGAATTATCTACAGACGGAGCTGAACAGAGAAGAGGATGCGATGTAGATGTCTTTGCCAGAAACTTGGTATGTTACAGAAAGAACTACAATATATTTTGCCCAAACACATGCAGGATATTTTCTTTTAGAAGCGAAGCATCTTGTGGTCGAGCTCAATGCGGTGTGCGGCGTAACCACTCCACAGCACATGTTCTCCCCTCCCCCTCCATCCTCTCCTACGCTCCCCCTCTCTCGTCTTGCTACACCGACGCAGACAGCGTCTGCTAGCGAGTTTCTTGATTAAAAATACCGACTGCTCGCCTTGCACAACCCCTCGCTGGCCACACCGTACATATGCGCACTTGATCTTGACCTTTGTAAGGTAGTGCCGGTGGGTGATTGCTCTGGTGCGTTGTTGAACAATAAAAATCACAGAGTGCTCATTAACTAAAGGCGTATCGCGGGTCTCCATGTCCAATCGGAGTCTTTTATGTCTAATTGTTCATTAGCAGCCATTGGCATGTGTTTCCAATTGGAAACACTGGTCCATCACTGCGTGCTTTGCACTTCCCCAGTTCTCTACTCTGTGCAAGGGCGCGGTGAGCGCCAGAGTCAACACCGCTGACAATAGAAACCTTAGCGCCCACTTCTTCGCAACTACACAAGGTTCTCTTTAGCGGGAGATGGTGAAACTCCGTTTACACCAAGAAGCCTCCCATTCAAAACTGATGGTAACTTCACCGGCTCAGATATTCTGAATGAGCTACACAACGTTTTGTGGAGAAGAACTCATAGAATGCTTTCCTGTTTGTAAGCACACTTCCAAATAAAAGAATGAAAGTTCTCTGCATCATTAGCATAACAACAATGAAAACTCAAACAAGGCCCGTCCGGCGAAGAGGGTTTCGCTGAAGTGAAAGTCCTACTAAAGCATAATATCTTCAAGTTTAGAGTGCTTTATATCTGTTTCTCACAGTTATAAAGCACAAATGATCGGTCGCTGTTCTCAAATAGAAAGGAATTTTCGTGTGGTTTATATCTTAACGTCTTTTCATAGATCCAGCCAACGCACTGACAGAGCCGAGGCGCACTGTACGACGTTAAAATCTCATTAGATCAACCCTTGTCGCATGTCGCCGGTTTCAAACAATGACAACCACTTTGTATGCTAATGGAGAACGGCGAATATGACACCTCGCCTGCACACTTTGACAAAGTTGAGAAGTGCCATTAAATAATTATTCAACGTTGAAAGCTTCTGCGGCATGTTTTTTGACGTAAATAGTAAAATATTCTACTTCTTTATTAACTGTCTACACTTTTCTGCCCGTATTATCTTGACCTAGTGTTGAATTTTTTCGCAAGAAACAATGTAGGTAGAAAAAAGAGGCATGTGTTCACGAGATATTTTGTCGTACAGCTAATAAGCGAAAAAAGAAAATGAAACCAACCGTACAGATCAACGTTATCATCACGGCTAGCACTCATTAACTATTACTTCATCCTCAGTGACTGCGCTTCTGAGCTACTATTATGTGCATGATTGGCTACCTTCCTAAACGGCTTATACCACACATTCGAAATGTATATTCATGATTCCATGCTCATCATAAGCCGGGTAAGCTTTTCATATAGTTTTTAGACCTCATAGGTGCTATTTTTAACAGCAACAAAAATGATGTGAGCAGTGTTCTCTGGATTTTAGAAGGAGCACCTAAATCATTTCACTGAATGCTTGAAGAACGTTATTTATGACAATTATCTTATCTTGCTGCAAATCAAATGTATAATATACCGGACATGGTATAATTTTTTTCAAAGCAAGAACACACAGTAACCTGGTTATTATTCATATTATGTGGTGGTCCTCTTTTGCTTCACACTGCGGAGGTTATCAAAAAATATCGGAATTAATGTGATCGCAAATTCTACCAGATACTAAAATTTCTGAAAAAAGGAAACAGCTTGGGCTAGTGTGCCATCTCGTTGCCCTCTTCTGGTGTTGCCATCTTCGATCAAGCAATCAACTACCTTGTGCCCCAATTGCGATCGCTAAAACTGTCGTCAGATACCTTTGTTTCAAAAGCGTAGGTAGCAAGGCCACTTGACGAAGATTCAGGGTAACAAGCAGCGTGAAAAACCAGGACGGATTCTTAGGAAGAATGGCGAGAAGATGTGCATGCTCCCTTCTTTTCACACTGTGAGTTCATCTTCTTTTATTACAGTCATGTCTTCTTGTGTGTCTGTCTTCTTTTTTTAAGCTGTTTGCTACCATCAAGCTTTAATTCCTCGTATTGTCTTGGTTTTTGTTAAATTCCAAGCATTTTTTGCGTACTGCCAACTTTCAGGCATCTATCTATCTATCTATCTATCTATCTATCTATCTATCTATCTATCTATCTATCTATCTATCTATCTATCTATCTATCTATCTATCTATCTATCTATCTATCTATCTATCTAATCTATCTGTCTGTCTGTCTGTCTGTCTGTCTGTCTGTCTGTCTGTCTGTCTGTCTGTCTGTCTGTCTGTCTGTCTGTCTGTCTGTCTGTCTGTCTGTCTGTCTGTCCTGTCTGTCTGTCTGTCTGTCTGTCTGTCTGTCTGTCTGTCTGTCTGTCTGTCTGTCTGTCTGTCTGTCTGTCTGTCTGGTCTGTCTGTCTGTCTGTCTGTCTGTCTGTCTGTCTGCTGTCTGTCTGTCTGTCTGTCCTTCTGTCTGTCTGTCTGTCTGTCTGTCTGTCTGGCTGTCTGTCTGTCTGTCTGTCTGTCTGTCTGTCTGTCTGTCTGTCTGTCTGTCTGTCTGTCTGTTGTCTGTCTGTCTGTCTGTCTGTCTGTCTGTCTGTCTGTCTGTCTGTCTGTCTGTCTGTCTGTCTGTCTGTCTGTCTGTCTGTCTGTCTGTCTGTCCTGTCTGTCTGTCTGTCTGTCTGTCTGTCTGTCTGTCTGTCTGTCTGTCTGGTCTAACTGCTCACGTCTGGGTGCTCTCTTGATCCCCCCTTTACCTTGCCGTGAACCAAAACTTATATATGAGGTTGAGATCGTTTCACATATACGATGCGCTGGTCAAGGCATGAATATCACAATCCCATAGCGTAATGTCGTCAAAAAAATTTCAACCAGACAGTGGCACATATATGGGTGCAGGCGTGTACGAGTGGTATGTGAGTGTGTACCACAGGTGATTGACACCTAATTAGTATGTGCCCAGAAAGGGTGAAAAGACACACGGGTAATTTTAACGCGTGAGAATTAAGGAAAAGTTAACATCTTCACCGTTGACCTGGCGAATGTAAAAATAAATGTTGGTGTCCCAGCAGGAATTGACTTTCACCATTCTGCGTGGCAGTCAAGCATTCTAGCACAGAGTCACGTGAGGTCTTGGAACCACTTTTCAAATAGACCTTGAAGTTTCTGAAACGTCAATTGTCGTTGCAGGAATGGCTATTCAAATCTATAAACACTAGATATGTACTCCTATGATACAGCCGTCACGTGGGTTAAGGTCAGTTGTAGTCAGGGCCATCCGTTGAACTTTATTTATGTAGTAATGTCCAGGGCTACTAGCTTCGCGAGTGCCTGCGCTTCGTATCATCTTATCGTTTCTGGTGTTGCTAATACCGAGGAAGATGCTAATACGTATGGTCCTGGTGGCATTGTTGCGCAAGTGAGAACAACTGGTTATATAAACATCTGCGACAGTTTAACATATAACTGGGTGTGCAACGTTTGTACATAATTTAGGGGTTATTTCAAAACATGTCGCTCAACAACAACAAAAATGAAACGCCTGACCTGCGCGAAAGGCGCCGCACAGTCGCAGCGAAAGCTGGAAGAGCGGCCTTTCAGAGCATTTTTAATACCCATTAAATAACTGCTACAAGCACACTTGCTTGACACCCTACATGGCATAAAAAATCTTTTTGTGTAGTAGGCTGGCATTTGCTATGGAATTTTTCCTCATTCTTCTGAGAAGCGTGGTAATGGCTAAACACTTGCAAGAAATTTTGTGCCCATTGCTCATGAAGTGGCTGATGACGATCAGAAGTTTTGTCTGAAGTGGGTATGCGCTAGAGTTAATAGGTGAACAATAATAAGCTTTTGGAATGCGTGGGAGCATTGGATGACCCACTCGTTACGCTATTCACACTGTGCGACGATTGGTTGTTCCTTCGTTGTTTAAAAGGCTTCATAAGTCGTAATGACGCGATTGCTTTCCCGACATCAAGCCTGCCTAAGGCAAGTTTGCCAGCAAGTCCCAAGAACCAATGGTGTCATTGGGATGCCACTTTGTGCAAATGACTGTACGGCTAATGGACTTTATGACCAACGGCAATTTCAGCCGTAATGATATGTTGAGTTCCTGAAGTGTGCTACTCAAATACCTCTTTAGACATTGTGTTGTATGAGATATAGTTGTAATGTTCACTGAACAATTGTTTTTACCCTATGTCTGTTGTACGCTTTGTGTATACGTAAGCAGCATATTTATTAAATACCCTGTAGGAAAAAAATGAAGCGTCGTGGCTGCGTGGTAGAATAATGAGCTGCAAACCAGCGAACACAGGTTCGAGCCCCATTGTGTCATCGGTACAACATTTTCTTCTTTAATTTCGTGCGTTGTGGTTATGGACACTGGCAGAGGTGGCGGTGGTGGCGGCGGAAAACTACGGCAGCATGTGACCCGAGTTTGGATATCATAACAGCTTTCGCTGAAAAATTGAAACACGGTCACTTTTCATCCGCATGCACCACATAGCGTCGATACCCAAGGTACTTGTGATCTGACGAATTTTTATTTCGTAAATCGATGCAGTTTTCTATGTTTGCCACTTGCATACAAGCTTGTTTTCATAGACGATGGTTTTGGATTTTGATTTTTGAAATTCCCGTTTTAGAGGTTTTCATCAGTTCTGTATTGTGCACCGATTCAATGTTCCTTCTTGACAGTTTGTGCTCGTACTTTTGTTTTTATAAATCTGCTTTCGCCTTGTTCTCCAGGTCTTTATTCAAATAATTAGGTCAGGTGGGCGAGTCGCACGATAAGTTTGTGTCATTTTTTTCTCGGTTCATCTGCTTAAGTATTATCCGTCTTTTTATTTAAAAAAAAGATAACTTCGTATTAGCAATGCGCCCTGTATGTGCTTCGTCAGCGGAGTGTACTATACCTTATTCCTCCCGTTGTCGGCTCTGTTTTGCTGCAATGTTCATAAAAAAACTCGTTCAATGAAGAATCCAAGTCATTCTAAAGTACATCCATCTATTATTTCTGCCACTAAGGAAGCAATAAAGCAACAGTTGTGTTTTCGTGGTTTGTTTAATTTTGAAGCACTATTCAATCAGTCCTCCTTGTGGCTTTGGTTATCAAGCACACTTTGAGCATTTTTCTTGTGTAGGTATTTCTGTTCGTTTACTAATTCACCAGTTCATTTTCAGAGTTTGTTTTTTTTTTTTGCATGCGGCACTCTTCGTTTAGCCGTTCTTGGCTAAATAAAGCAGGGATTGACAAATAGCGTTTTCCAGCCTATTTATTCGCTATGAGCAGTAAAATAAGTGTTTTTAGAGTACTTCTAATCAAAACATTTAGTAGACATGAATGCCGGACACAGCTGCAGACAAGCCAAGAGGCAGTTCGTAAGGAAATAGGAATAGGTAGGAAGAACCTTTTTTTTTTGAAACGATTTCCTCACCGTTTTTTACTGTGTAGTGTTTCTGAGAACTCGTATGGCCAAATCTACAAGTAGTTTCCCGTTGTAGTTCTACGATTGGCAATGAATGCGTGTGCTTCAAAAGATTTTTAAAAACACGTATGTGACCCCACCATGACACCACTTCGTTCAGCAGCTGCTCGTCAAGTTGCCCCACCGGAACATGCAGTGTGAGAGCACTCGTATACGCTATCGTAGTGAACACTCACAAAGTATACACGGCACGTGCCGCACCACTTATGGAGTGCTATACGAGCCTACGACCCCTCGAGCCTCTCTTGCAATCACCATTCTTCTTTGAAAGTGAATATTCACTTTCCTATATAGCATATTTTTTTATTTGCGGCGTCCGTTGCTAATCATTTCACCTCCAACGTAACCGTCCCTCTAGTTCTTCTTTTGCATATCTCGTCATTGTTTTCAAACTGCTTAAAAGATTGGTGCCACCATTTTTGTGGCTCACGCGTTCTTTGCTGCAAGCGTTTTTTATAGCTCCAAGAAGGATGTTACACTCACGAAGATTAATTTATCCTCGCTAAATAAATTGATAAGAGCTTTTCTATGTGGATAGTTCTCGGTTTCGTTTCTGGGCGCAAAATTGGGCTGTGACGTGGAAGTCTAGCTTGGTCACGTGGCCACAAAAATTGGCAGATTCTACGTACAGTGGGAATCGATGATAGGCGAAGCATGAATAAGGAAGGTGGATATGTCACTTTAAAGTCACCCAACGTTACGAGGTAGAGGTAAATTACGCCATACTCGACTTCCGCGTCATGATTATCATGTTTGGATGTCTAGTTTACCTTCGTAATCGATTAACGTCAAGTGACGCCAAATTTAGTATATGTGAACCTAGCGAAACGGCCAGGAGCACTCTATCAATGTGGTATGTCGTCATGTTTCTACATGACATATGTGTCAGGATTATCATGTTTACGCCAGTCCTATACCTTTGTAATTCATTGACGTCACGTACCACCAAATTTGGTATATGTGAAGCTAGCGAAACGGCCGCGAGTGCATCATGAGGACGCTATATACTCCAACGTACATTGACGCGTGTGCACGTTGGAGACAGCGACGCTATACGTTAGCAAAACGTGAGAACTCTATAGTCTGACAGAAGGCGCGACCGGCGCGACCAGCGTCCGTCAGCGCGGCCCGACGCCAACCTTTGCGAAATGCGACATACTGCATTTCACACCCACTACGTTACCCAGACAGCACTGCTTCTGCCTTTTAGGAGCGAAGCTCCTTATAGCGGCACCCGTTTCGTCTTTTGTATTCATAGTAGCAGTGTCTAACCAGTCTTACATTTTGACCTCCAAGGTAGTGCCGGTGGGAGATTTTTTTCTGTGCGTTGTTGAACCATAACAAATTAGCAGTGTGCGTGTTAACTAAAAGCCGAATTCTCCTGTCTCTCATTTCCCCTTAGCAGCCATGGGCATGTACATTCAGCACTATCTGACAAGAACGTGTTGCTACTTATACTCGCTGGGCGTAACCTCCTTGGTTTAGAAAGGTTTAGCGAGCATTGGGCAGCAGTGCCATGAATACAGTGAAGTAGTATATACCATGAACTCGAGGTGGTTAAAGGTGGGAAATAGGCACGAAGCGCAAGCCGTAAGAAAGTGGTGCGTGTGCCTCCTCGCGTTCAGTCCTTGGAATTCCGCTGGATGCGGTGCTCCTATATGTGGAATATATGATGAAAAGATGGGAGGTGGTGGTACTTGGAGTGTTGAATAGATGGACGAATGGACACACAGACAGATGCATAGATGGCCGCACGGATGGCAGCACGGATGATGGACGCATGGACGGACGCAGGAGCGGATGCATGGACGAATGCAGGGACGGACGCACAGATGGACATGTGGACGCACGAACAGACACACGCACAGACAGGTGGATGGACGCACGGGCGGCCACACAGACGCACGCATGGACGGACGGAAGCAAGAACGAATGCACGGACGGATACTTCGCACCACTCTCCATCATTTACCTCCGTGGATATGCTGCCATTATTGTTTCGTGACGGAGGGATGATGGACGCGCTGAAACGTGCATGCGTCTAAGCAATGCAGTGCGGCGTGTGCCTGCAAGTATATGGCAGGGCCGGTTCCTGGCGTGACGCGACGAAATGAACGCTGGCGAGCGCGTGCACCCGCGTCACGTCGAATGTATTGGAGACTTGACTGTGGCTTGTAGTCATGCTATCATGGAAGGATGCGGCGATTGCGTAGTGGTTAGAGCATCCGCCTCGCATGCAAGAGGTCCGTGGTTCAAATCCCGGTACCGCGCAGTTCCAACCGTTAAAAAAATCCGCCGTTTTGATGGAACGGCATTGAAAGGCCTGGGGTGCGGCCTTACCGGCAACAAACACCGCGAGAATGCACTCCCTCACCAGAGAAGGATTGGCCACCCTGGTGCAGTATCTGGCCACTAGCTCCCACATGCTTACGTCAAATAACTCACGGCCCTCATCCCCAGCACTGCGAAGCAACTGACCACGGCGGTGGTCCGATCTGCACGCAGCAGAGGGTGCTAAGAATCTCCGGATCCGGACAGGCCGCCATTGGAACCTGAACTTGGCAAACGTTTAACGCTAGAACCTTATCTAGTGAGGGAAGTCTAGCTGTACTATTCGAGAGCTAGAGGAGTTAAATGGGATGTAATAGGGCTCAGTGAGGCTAGGAGGACAGATGAGGCCTATACGGTGCTACAGAATGGGCACGACGTCCTTTGCTACAGGGGCTGGCAGACAGAATAGAACTGGAGTGGGGTTCCTAATCACAGAAACATAGCTGGCAACAGAGAGAATACTATAGCATTAATGAAAGGGTGGTAGGTATTGCAATTAAACTGAATAAAAGATATAAGATGAAGGTAGTACAAGGCTTACGCCGCCTACATTTGCCATGATGACGCTTCAGTTGAAAGCTTCTATGAAGACGTGGAATCGGCAATGAGTAAGGTAAAAAACACAGTATACTATAGTGATGTGTGACTTTAATGCAAAGGTAGGAAAGAAGCAGCTGAGACCAGGCAGTAGGAGATTATGGCATCGGTATTAGAAACGCCAGAGGAGAGCTACTAGTAGAAATCGCAGAACGCAATAATTTACGGATTTTGAATACCTTCTACCGAAAACGAGAAAACCGCAAGTGGACATGGAGGAGCCCTAATGGCGAAAATA
>WOVY01007603.1:0-15126 GCA_013436015.1 Rhipicephalus annulatus
CCTATTACATGCCCTAGATAAGCTACCTCAGCGCGCCCAATTGGCATTTCGCAACCTTCACTGTTAAGCCGGCCTCACGCAGACGACATAGCACAGCTCGCAAGTGTTTCATGTGGTCTATCCAGGAAGAAGAAAAAATAGCAATATCATCTAGGTACGGAGGGCAAAGTCCTCCATACCCTGTAACACTTTGTCCATTAGGCCAGAAAAGCAATAAGGGGCATTCTTTAATCCAAACTAAGGACCTTCGGCCGAAATGTTCCCATCGGGGAAATAAACGCCGCAAGCCTACTAGCCCTTTCAGTTAGAGGCACCTGCCAGTATCCCCTGACTAAATCCAAAGTCGAGATGAAATTGGCACTGCTGACTTGCTCAAGCCTTTCCTCAATATGCGGAATTGGATAAGTTTGGTCCTTTGTAATCGAGTTGAGCCTCCGATAGTCAATACACGGTCGCGGCTCTTTCCCTGGGACCTCAACCAAGATCAGAGGCGAGGTGTAATCACTCTCTCCTGGCTCGATCACTCCTAGCTCGAGCATTCGGTTTATCTCCGCGGCCATTATTTCCCGTTGCCTCGGGGAAACGCGGTAAGCTTTAGAACGAATTGGTTCCGAAGATGTCAGCTCAATATCATGACTAGGGCTTTGGTTCTGCCAGGTGTGTCTGAAAATGTTTCTTTAAAGTCAAACAATAGTTCCTTCAGTTTCCGCTTTCTGATCTGGCTCCAACTCCGCCTGCTCTACCAGGTTACTAATAGTCTCGCCAATGTCTTTGTTTTCTGTTGTTAACTCCGGGAAATCAATAGGCATTTCTTCCGGTTGATTGAGCGACATGTTTACAACGGCATGCCTCTGCTGGTACGGTTTGAGCAGATTAGTGTGGTACACCTGTTGCGTTTTACGCCTTCCCAGTCCAGTAACCAAGTAATTTGTGTCTGACAATTTCTGAACTACCTCAACAGGTCCCTCCCACTGGACCTGAAGTTTATTCTTCAGTGAGGGTTTCAGTATCATCACTTTTTCCCCTACTCGAAAGCTTCGCGTCCGGGCTGTCTTGTCATAATAGCGCTTAGCGTTGTTTTGAGCTCTGCGCATTTCCTGCTCCGCCAGTTCTTGAGCTGCGTGAAGTCGGTCCAACAGCTCAAGCACGTATGCTACTACCGAAGGGTCGTCCGCCCGGCCCTCCCAAGATTCTCGAACAATGCGAAGTGGGGAGCGAAGAGCACGTCCGTAAACAAGCTCCGCAGGCGAAAACCCTGTTGATTCGTGAGGAGCGATCCGAAGCGCGAACATAGCTGCGGGCAAGCAAGCCTCCCAATCCTCTTTTTGCTCATAACAAAGGGCGCGTAGCAGCCGTTTCATGACTGAATGTACCTTTTCTACAGCATTTGACTGAGGGTGGTACACTGAACTGTGGATGATTTTAACGCCACACTTTTCTAGAAATGTCGAGGTTAGTGCACTTGTAAAAACAGATCCCTGGTCGGACTGAATTTCTGCGGGGAAGCCTACACGTGCAAAGATAGATAAAAGCGCTTTAACTACCTCCTCCGAGCTGAGCTCCTTTAACGGTACTGCTTCCGGGAATTTCGTGGCCGGGCAGAGCACTGTGAGTATGTGCCGGTACCCGGACTGCGTTACAGGAAGTGGACCCACTTGTGTCTATAACTAGCCTGCGAAACGGTTCTGTGATAATGGGGACCAGCTTCATAGGTGCTTTAGCCTTATCCCCTGGCTTGCCAACGCGTTGGCACGTGTCGCAGCTTCTTACAAATGCCTCCACCTCCCGAAAGCAGCCGGGCCAGTAAAACTCCCGTAACAAACATTCTTTTGTTTTTTTTGATGCCGAGATGCCCTGACCACAAACCTCCGTGGACCAGGTGCAGCAGCTCCTTGCGGAAAGGATACGGTACGACTAGCTGATTAAACCGAACTCCTTTTCGACTTGTGTACTTTCTGTACAAGACGCCCCCCTTCTTGGTGAACTGAATGTTTTGCTTAGCCACCCCTTCCTTCGCGTCTGGCGTTAAGTTACGGAGAGTGGAGTCATTTTCCTGTTCCACTATCAGTTCTGTAGGACTTACATTAACAGCTTTATAGTGCATTCTACTTCTCGAGATGCCTCGGATTCATCCGGTTTCTTACATCTTTCTTTAGATATTGTGTTTTGAGGCTCCATTATAGGGCGGTCCAGTTTCGTGCCAGGTAAAGAAGGCTCTGCCGCTGAAGCTGTTTCGTCTGCCACCGGATCTTTACAAACTGTCTGAGCGGCGAGCTCCCTTGCTTTGGATCGAGTTAAGGCCTGTACGATACCCTCACTGAACCCAATTCCTTTTTGTCGCAGCAAGTACTCTGATTTATTTGAGAACAAATACGGGTATTGCACTGGGAGATGTGCCGAAACGGCAGCTTCAGTGTCTAGAACACCGAAAGGGCCTTCGATGCGGACTCTTGCTACTGGGAGACAGGCACTGTTTGTCTCTACTGCTTGTCTTATCCACGCGCATTCTCCTGTAAACTGACTCTCCTCGACATAGGACGGGTGCACTACATCCATAGTGGCGGCCGAATCGCGGAGCACGCGGCACGGTTGGCCATTCACGACTAGGTCTCGGATGTATGGTTCTAGCAATTTCATGTTTTCGTCATTACTACAGAGTGACATTAACACAACTTTCGGGTTCTTACAACCCAAAGAAATATGCCCCGTCTGTTGGCAGTTATAGCAAACTATCGGCTTCTTGGCCTCGAACGCCTTTTTCTGTTGCCCTTCCGCCCTTTTCTCGGGTGCTTCTTCCTTTCTCTTGTTTTTCTCATCACCGCTTCCTTTGGAGTCTAAACCCTCCTTCGGCATATACCGACCCGACTTTGTCCATCGCGGAGGCTTGTCGGCCCGATATTTACTAATCTCCCTCCTAGGGACATCCTTGCCTTCGAGGGCACGGCGATTTACGTACTCCTCTGCGAGCTCTGCCGCTCTCGTGATAGTATCTACTCCTTGTCTATCCTGAACCCAGTACCTAATGTTTTCAGGTAGACGCCGAAAGAATTGTTCCAACGCAAAACACTGCAGAGTCTTTTCCGCGTCGCCAAGCGCACCCTCCTCTCTAAGCCATTCCTCCAGATTTACCTTTAAGGTGTACGCAAACTCTGGGTATGACTCGTCTTTGGCTTTCTCGATCTCACGAAATTTTCGCCTGAACGCCTCCGCTGACAGTCTGTACTTTTTGAGCAGACTCGCTTTGACTCTGTCATAGTCGTCTGCGTCTTCTTTACCCATACGGGCTATAATGTCAGCTACTTCACACGGCAGCAGCGTAAGCAAGCGCTGGGGCCACGTGTTTTTAGCAAAATTTTCCCTCTCGCACGTGCGCTCAAAGTGCACCAGAAAAAGACCCATGTCCCCTCCTACCGCGTAGGATGGCATCAAATCTGTCATTCGGCGCTCTCTTTCTCGTGCCACTGCGCTAGCTCCGTTCATTGATTGAGCCTTTGCTAGTTCAATTTCTAGGCGTTTCATTTCCATACGATCGATACGTTCTCTTTCCTCTTTCTCCTCACGACGTCTCTGTTCCTCTTTTTCCTCCCGGAGCCTCTGCTCCTCTTTTTCCTCACGGAGCCTCTGCTCCTCTTTCCTTTGCGTAATAGCCTCCAAGCATTCGCTCAGCTCATCGTCATCTGCCCCGATCTTCTCGATGGCGTCAATGATCTCCTGCTTTCTTTTCGTCTCGGCAATTACCTGGCCCAGCTCTCGGGCCAACTCTAACAACTCTGGCTTTTTTAGTCCCTTCAAATTCATGGCGGTCCTTGGTGCTGCTAACTCTTTTAACTAAACAACTTTGACGTACTATCAATACTTCCGTCAACCGTTACCAAATCACTGCTTTGTTTACAATCCCACGCAAAGCCTGGTGATATCTCAGCAAACTTTGACGTACTATCAATACTTCCGTCAACCGTTACCAAATCACTGCTTTGTTTACAATCCTACGCAAAGCCTGGTGATATCTCAGCAAAGAAAAGCAGTGCACTCACCCTATGCAGTCATGAATTCGGACGCGTTCCTTCCCGTGTTGTCAGAGATGCCACGAAGCAGTTTTGTCCGACTCTAGGTCCTCCAGACAGCAGGTCTCAGCATTGCCTCCTGGTCGATGAGCTCGATCCCACCGCTGCCATCCAGTTGTTGTGGTCTGGGTCCTGTGGGTCTCGTCGTTGGTAGCTGGCTCCCATCGGACTCGTCCCTTATAGCGAGAAGCAATGCTTATATGGGAAAACAGAGAACAGACGTTTATTTACATTAGAGAGAGGTCAATAAGAAAGTTTAGATATATAGTGGCGTTCTTCGTACATGGCGAGTTCTCCACTCGAAAAAGCACCCCGAATGAGCCGTGGGGGCTCATTATAAAGGGTCTGTCCTCCCCAGATCCCTAGATCGGGGACCGCGTACAGATGGCACCGTCCAATCACGGACCACACATTACCCGCGAGGGTGACGAGCACGCACGGTCCACGCGAACGTTCAAAACTGAAGCGTGGTCACCGCACGGCCATGTGGCACGAACGCGGCTCCCCCCCCCGTCAAGGTGTGTCGCTGGGCGAGGGGTCTGGAGTTGATGACTGCATCCATCGAAAGGGCCGCCGTAAACAAGCTTCAAAGGGTGCCGAACGACTCGTTCAATTAGCGGGACGATTCCCGGCCGCCGCCGCCGCCGTCATCTTCCAAAGAAGAAGCTGCACCGGTGGTCTCCCGAACTGCTCACGGCGCCGCGGCGGCAGGACGCCGCACCCTCCGGCCAGGTGGGAACAATACATGGCGGACACCGGCCGCCCACCCGTTTGGCGACTCAAAAGGAACATCAAAAGGAACGCCGATCCATTGTCAGACCTGGCGCCGGTCCTAACAATATACATACATATATACACACACATATATATACACATACACACACATATACATACACATATACACATACATACACACACATATACACACACATATATACACACATATATACACCTACATACACATATATACACACATATACATACACACATATACACATACACATATATACACACATACACACACATATACCCACACACACATGTGTTGCAATAGTCATTCTCTCAAAGCCTGTGCAAGTAACAGTTCCTTCACTTTATTTTTGAATGCATTTCTAGTCGTGAAGAATTCAATATGACCTTCTAGCTTATTCAGGATCATTAGTACTTGGTGGCTGGTTGTTTGTGTACCATAGTTAGTCCTGGTTTTTAATGTTCGTCTTCTCTTCAGTCTCATGTCGTATGGGACTTCATTACTGCTGCTGTCGTCTAGATATAGTGCATTGGAATGTATATACTGCAGTAGTTTGAAGTCATAAACTTTGTTTGCTTGAAGCATTTGATATTTTAAAAATAACGGTGACGTGCTTAATTGGTACCATGGCCCCTGATAACTTTCATAAATGCGCAATATCTTTTTTTGTAGACGAATAATCCTATTGTAGTTGGTTTTTGTAGTGGTACCCCAGACCAGTATTCCGTAGCATAGTCTAGAGTAGAACAATGAATTATATAAGTTTTGCTTCAACCAGATAGGTATCAAGGGTGCAATTTTATACAAGCAGCCAACAGCTCGGGAGAGTTCAACAACTAAATTATTAACATGAACGTTCCACGAAAGATGCTCTTGGAACCAGACACCAAGAAACTTTTGCTCTTTAACCCTGGTTAACTCATGCCCTTGGAAAGTTAGAACTATTTCCCGGCTAAGTTGTTTGTTCAGAGCACGAAATATGACATAGTTTGTCTTTGCTATATTAAGCTGCAGTCTATTTTGGCCTAGCCAAGTCGAGAGCAACGCAAGGTACTCGTTGGCCTTAGTTTCCAAATCAGTTAAGTCTGTGGATTTAAAAAAAACATTAGTGTCATCGGCATACATAATAATTTCAGGAGAGTTTGCTATAGTTACAATATCGTTAATATAAACAAGAAATAAAAATGGCCCCAGTATGGACCCCTGAGGAACTCCTTGTGTTAGCTTTAGTTTCGATGATTTTGCGTTTTGTATTTGCACAATTTGAGAACGGTGACTCAGATAGTTTTTAATGAGCTCTAATGCTACTCCCCGCACCCCATACCTAGATAGTTTGTCGTATAAAATATTATATTTTATGGAATCGAAAGCTTTCTTCAAATCTAGAAATAAACCAAGTGTGAAATTTTTGCTATCTATGTTCGTAAGTATACTATCTTTGATGTAGCACAATGCTTTTCAGTTGATCTGTTTTTCCGAAAACCATATTGGCTATTAGAAAGAATTTTGTGTTTGTCAAAGAAAGAAACCAGTCTTTGGTTAATCACACTTTCAAATATTTTCGACATAATGGGGAGGACCGATATCGGTCGGTAATTTGATAAATTATTTCTAAGGCCACCTTTAAATATAGCTGTCACCCGTGCTACTTTGAGTTTTTGTGGGAAAACACCAGTTGACAACATGAGATTAACAATGTGAGCAACTGCCTCCGAAATAAGGTGGGATACTTGTTTTAATTCTTTCGCACCAATCTCATCAATGCCTGGTGCGACATTACTTTTCAGTAGCCTTATTGACGCCTCCACTTCAGCAGGAGATGTTGGTTGTAAGAATATTGTGTGTTCTATCATAGGTGTATCCGGGATATTAGTATCACGGTCAATGTGATACTAATATTAGTATCAATGTGATACTAATATTAGTATCATTTCCGGATATTAGTATCACGGTCTTGACCTGCTCAACTTGTTTTGAAAGACTTTAAAGGGCTATTTCACGTTATCTTCAAGCCTGAGTGCACATGTACATATACCTTTCATCAGTGAAAGCTGGCACTGTTGATAATTCCAAAAATCACAAATTACTTGTTTCCTAGTTGGTGCCTTCTCTTTTCTTCCACGTTCGACCAATTTATGCGTTTGAAAGAGCTGTTTAAGTTTCCCCATGCTACAAGCTTTGTAACTTGTACCAACTGCACATATATGCAGGTTCTCCGAGCTTCGCTTCAAATAGTCGCTGTGACATCACTGCAGAAGCTGCACTGCAAGGTGAGGATGAGCTTCAGTTTGTGTTATTTTAAGCCTCTTACTGACACATTTTCGTAATTTCATTTCTTCAGGACCTGCGGTAGAGGCTTCAAAAAGCGGCTCCCACACATTGAGGTGCCCCGATGAGCAGGGTGCATTCAGTGTCGCGATTTCTTTTTTTTTTTTTACCCAAATTGACTGTTGACCAAACCTCTGCAGGTGGCAGCTCCCTTGTAGCTGGTGAAAGAATTTCTGCTGACTTCGTCTTGCCGGAGAAAACCTTAACTAGTCTTTCAGCTGTAGCAAAAGGAACTTGTGCGACCGGTAAGTTGTATGTTCACTTCAACACCAGAGTGGATTGATATAGAGACTTCCGCAGGCCGCTCGCAAGATTGTTCGGACAGCACTGTCCGAGGCACTGAACAAGCTTCACAAGACCCTCAAGAAGACGTCTCCGCCAACAGCTCTACGCCTGAGCGTCCTAGAGAAAATGGTGACTGTTTTTATTGCAGCTGCATTTATTGTGCTATTTTATGTTTAGGACATTCTGAGGAAACTATCCTCAAAAGGACACTACGTGTGCACTTACGAATTGCAAGGGTGGGCTCTCAGTGATTTTCATTTTTTTTGTGCATTGTCAACATTGTAAATGGTTTGTTTTTAGGTAGTAGAATCGAAAACTTTGCACCACAGAAAGTTGTGCAGCTTGGGTCTGAAAGAGCGAGGAAAGTGCTCGTATGGAATTAGTTGTTCTTCGCTTTTACATCAATTTTTTTTGTTTATTGCAGTGCGTTCCTGTGTGCCAGCGACAATGTCTCCATCAATGAAGTACAAGCAAACCATCAAACATCTGCAAGCTAAAGTAGCAGCACAGCGGAAAACTATCAAAAGACTGCGGAGACAGCCTCACCAAGCACCGTCATCGATTTCAAAGGCCCTTGGAGTTATCCGACAGCACGTCACCGAGGAGGTTTTTAAACTTCTTTCTGCACATGTTCGCTTGAGGCCCAAACGCATGGGCAAGCGGTTTCCCGTGTGGTTCAAGAAATTTGCTTTTCAGTTAAACTTCCGAGGTCCACGAGCATACCGATTTTTGGCTCCATATTTTTCTTTGCCCTCCCGGCGTTCATTAAGGAGGTGGCTAGCTAATGTAAAGATGACTCCAGGCATAATTCTAGGAATCCTTTCTTCTATTGCAACAAATACTCAAGCTTGGAATGAACGGGAGCGAGTGTGTGCTTTAATTTTCGACGAAAAAGCGCTCAAAAAGAATTCGTACTATGATGCTACAAGAGACGTTGTCCAGGGTTTTACAGATGATGGCACTCATCACACTTCAACCATTGGTGATCGTGCACTGGTTTTTCTTCTTGTTGGTGTTTGAGAAAGTGGGTTCAACCGGTTGCTTTTATTATAAGGCACACATCAACACCATCATCTGTTATGCATAACTTGCTGGTGTCACTCATTATGGAGCTTAGGAGCATTATTATTGCAGTGAAAGCAGTCATTTGTGACCAGGGCAGTTCACATGTAAGCCTCGCTAACCAACTAAGAGTGACTGTAGCAAAGCCTTTTTTTGAAATTATTGGTGAGCGCGTGTAGTACTTTTTTGATGTCCCGCATTTAATTAAAACAACTTGCAATAATGTCCAAGCACACAAGTTATACGTTGGGGATGACATCGTTAACTGGTCGCACATTGTAAGCCTTTACCAATCCTCACATGAGTTGCGGTTGCGATTGCCTCCAAAGTTGACTGAACGGCACGTTCATCAGAAACCTTTTTCTAATATGAAGGTCAGCAGAGCAACCCAGGTCCTCAGTGCATCAGTTTCAATTGCTATCACGGCAATGATGTATTCGAAGGTGCTGCCTGCCTCGGCCGTCACTACAGCTCAATTTTGTGATCGTATGGACAGGATTTTCGATGCCTTGAACAGCTCGAGTAAAAAAAGAACTTCGCAAAAGCTGAGGCATGCAATCATGAAAAATGATTCAGAGCTCATTGACTTCCTCCGAGGCCAGCTTCCCTGGATTGCATCATGGCAGTTTGTTGGCAGACGTCAACCAGAAACCATCGTAGGTTGGCAAATTACAATTCAGGCTATTAGTCAACTATGGGACGACCTCTCCATAAATTACAATTTTGAAGACCTGTTAACACGCAGGCTTCAGCAGGATCCTCTGGAGAACATATTTGGCCACAATAAGCAAAAACAGGGTTGCAACACCAACCCCAATGTAGCACAATTTATTTGTGGCCTGAAGCAAATCTGCATAAGAAAACAGTTCAAGCTGTCAAAATACGGAAATGTCGAGGATGATGAATGTGACCTCCTCCAGGAGCAGCTCTCGCCATTCTCCCTCACCAGTGCGTCTCTTGTGGATACTGAGGAGTGTGCACCGCCACAGCCTGACGACTTCCCCGCTCTAGACGATCTCTCTGAATTTGCGACCACCATTAACTCCAATATTATCGATGACTCCGCTGCATATTATGTAGTTGGTTTTCTCATCAAACACTTCCTTCGGGATGCATGTGAGGGTTGCAGTTGCCCACAGTTACTGAAAGACGACAGTGAGACGCTTAAGGGCACCCACAATGCTCAAAGCATACCACGTCCCCAGAAAACTTTTTGGGAATCTCACTGTGCCATCAGAAGCAGCTTTTGCATACGTACAACAACTTGAATCTCACTTTCTTGCCATGATTGAGGCCACTGCACATCACCTGAAAGTGTGCGATGTTTTGTATCACCATCTGTCAAGTGTTGGCAATTTTCATTCCTGCTCTGCTGGGTGTCGCGCGAAGTTTCTGAAAATGTTGTGCCGGGTTCGTTTATGTTGGTGTGTGCGTTTTGTGAACCGAAACTTAGATAGGGTTGGGTTCCAGTCTTCAATCTCAGGCATACAGCTTGACAAGTTCAAAGGTTAGCAATTAGCGGCGGGTTTACACTAAAGTATTCGAGTTGAGCCGAATCCTGCAATAGCTTTGTTATGTTATTACTTCGTTACAGCAGACTTCATTATGGTCTTATATGCTTATATTCAGTTCAACTGGACTAACCACTCCTTCGTTGCATACATTGTTTTGGTTACCCGCTATGAGGAATAGGGACACTGTGTATTCGCTCGAAGGTATTTGCATAACCTTAAAAATAATGTTGGGTATCCTTTCTGTATTTTTGTAGCAAATGCGGGCGAACTGTACACATTACTGTGGGTCGCTTGGTCACTGTGTATGCTTTATCTCTCCAGCTCAAATAATATATCAATAACAAAACAGCTTGTTGAAATGTCTTCGAGCGGGTAAGGAACACAGTATGAAGCGGGTACAGTTCACGTTATCACGCTTTTCGTATTTTAGATTCTCATCAACCTCCTCATCTCGCCCATCAAATTTTCAAAAGTATACCCAAACTTGTAGCGTTTGATGGGGCTGCGGACGCTGCCATTTTATTTTTATATAGCTTGTGGGTGATAACGTACGATGTAGAGCCTTTGTGAAAAATAATGAGCCAAAGTGGTTTCCTTCTGCTATTCATTAGCCCTGTAATACCGCTTTCGTAGCACCAATTAATGTCCACAATTCCGGATAAGTGATGACTACAATCTATTTTAGCTCGCAAGCATCACAGCAACACCCAGACGCAAATCACTTGGGATCTTAAGTTTTTGATGAAGGCGACGCATAAGAAGAGCCACAAGACCTGCCAGTGTTGTAGCATAAGGTTTGTCTTTCACGTAGTGAGGAAGCTGCAAAGCCCTATCTTTCTGAGGACAAGCAGGCATCAAGTCTGCTTTTTTTCATTTTGGGCTAGCTGTTCTTAAGCACAGCCAGCACACTGCACCTTTGCCTTTCTGCTATATTGTGTCGTGTGGTTTCTCTGCGCTCTTTTTTTCTATGCATTATTTCGGTTAACCCCAGGCGTGATTCATGACTTCATTGCTGTGTATATGTCCACTTCTTCCTTCTTCATCAGCATTGTGCGCTGTGTTTTTGCCATAGATCCTTACTTACCCACTGGCCAGGTGTGTCATACTTCACCAGCTTCTCGGCTTCTGCCAACTCTAGCGATGTGTGCGTTGTCTGTGTTCTCTCTGTATTTGTTACAATATATGTTACAATTTATTTGTAAGGCGAGATGCATTTGTTGTCTACCTTTGTCATATTGTGCTTTTTATATTCTCAGACTCTACCTTGCCTTTGAATAAAACATTGCGGATACTCTGTCTCTTTGACTGATATATACATTGATCACTTGTTCCAAAAGAAAAACACAAGCGCAATGAATAAAACAGTAGTGAATGATCGTTACCTGCATCTCTTTTTATTATAACTTAATCGAAATAAAAATTACCTCACGACCAATTCACACGAACCACTGAACAAAAAAAAAAACAGGGAATCGCTAAATCAAAACGACCTACAAAAACTATCCATTTGGGCGATGAAAAGTGGTCTGAAATCATGAACTTTCTTCACAGCCAATCGTCGGTTAGGCGAGGTAATTCAAAATTTGCGCCAGTCAAACCGAAACAGGAAGCGCACGCTAGTTGCTTTCACCAACCACCAGGTGTGCTAGAGTCGATTGGGCCGCTGGGGTCTACGGGAGTGTCCACTCGGAACCTTTTTTTTTATTTCTCTATGGTGGGGGGTTAGAAAAAGGGGGGTAACGATTTAGAGCACAGGGTACTCTACTATGGGAGAGCTTTAAGCCGTCCCGAGGGTCAACAATGGAGCGCGCATTTAATTGGCGCTTTTAGTGTTATAAAATAAACGCTAACCCAACTGACCAAGCACAGCCATACTACCTTATTTTGACCTCCTATGTAGGTCTTGGTAAAAGTATTCTTTTAAGAATAATCAAGCAATTAAAACTTGCAGTGCTGGCTTGAATTTGTAGTGGCATGCTCAGAAGTATTCAACACACGCGCCTTTTATCCTAAACTTGCGTAATACTACGGTGTAAGAGGTGTATCAGGTGAGAGAGTGGCCGCCGCCCAGCGCGTCGACGTAAAGTTCTCCTTCGGGGGCCGGCCGATAGATGGCGAAAGTGATTGCGGCCCGCTCAACCGGCTACGCTGCGCGTGCACGCTGGTGCGAACGCAGCCGCGGCGCGACGAATGAAAAATATATCGTTCGAGTGAGCGACCATTGGGAGTTCATTTGTGAATCGAGCGAATGTTTGCTTGCACTCCTTAATATCCGCTGCACCTACCCGTACAGCTATGACGAACTGCGATTGAGCAGACGTCACATTGGCCCCAGCGTGCGGTGTGGTTGCACAAGTTTCATCGTATTCTAGAGAGAACTGCTGCTACTTGTTTTTTTTTAATTTATTTAGAGTAATTGCAACAACATTGAATGGAAAGCACGGAACGAACAAGCCATTAGATAATAATCGATTTTTGAAGTTCGATCCCCGATCTTTTAGCAGCCATAAGGTTGTCAAACATGACACTCCTGTCGGCTTTTACGGTAAACCCTACCTGAAACCACAATCAAAAAACAACACCAACATTTTTCTATCCTCCAAACTAGCCATTGTACAATGATTCAACACATGTTTGCTTCTTTCTTCACCATTTATATAAATAATAGCAGCGTTCTGAAAACAACAGCGAAACATGCAAACTGAGTACACCTAAACTTATACGCGAATGAAGGTTATAAAAGCGGTACTGCACTCGTCCCGACATTGGGTGTCAAACATGCTTTGAAATTTTTCGCAAGTCTGCACGCTCAGACAATCGAGTGTTTCAAACAAGCTTTGGCATTTTTCGCACATCATGGCTGTTTGTTTCGTTGTTCTTTTTCAATTGCCTGCAGTACGGCCGCATGCGCAGGCACACGTAATAATGCAACAGCTTTGCCAGCATTTCTTCTTTGTGAGCACTGCATGGAAACATAAAGTTGTGATTCTCCAGCCAGCATAAATGGTTTTGTCGTATACATCTCGGTCACTAGCATGTTTTGCAAAATGCTCTTCAGTGCATTTAAAAAGATCGAAGAGATGCATGTTTGGGTGTGTCAGCCAGCCCTTTGTCTTGCAGTTCACTAGGTCGGCTTCAGGGACATTTACAGTGCCTTTTTTTCCCGCAAGAGCCTCTTTGCAACTGGTGCAGCATGTGCAGCTGCCAACCTTCCGGGATAGGAATCCTGTGACGTAGTAGACGATGCAGTCAACTACTGTTGCGTCTGAGTCGTCGAAGTCGAAGAGGTCATCGCACTCCCAGCTTCCTTCTTCAATCAGGGCGTCAAGTTTTTCTTTCAGTTGATCTAATTTGGCAGGGTGTTGCGAGGATGAATCACTGTAAATATTCTTAAATCCGCCATGGTGACAACAGAAGCTTGCTTGTTTCCAGTAGTTGTGCAGTTGCAGAACTGCGGTGGCTTTAGCAAGGAATACAGGCTCAGCATGCGGTATAGCTGAAGGAACGTGGGAAATGTAGGGTGTTCGTTCTGCCTCCCAGCTTGCCTGACGATACCAAAAAAAAAACATTGCAACGGGCCTTGATTCATTTTTGCTGTTAGAACATACTTGAAACCGCACTCTTTCAGTAGGTAAACTGAAAGCTCTCGCACCGACTCAATTGTTACACGTGAGCCTTCAGCTGTTGACTGCGTCAAAAAACTCTTTGGAAATCTCTCCTTTCACGACCTCTGTCTCCCAAGAGTCTAGCCACACAGATGCAGCTTATAGGACAGAAAAATCTTTACATCCCAGTTTTAGGCCTTCTGCAGGGAAACGCCGGTTCAGTGCATCAAAGAGGTCATTTAAAAAAAGGGTAAACTGGACTGTCGGCTCGGCATTAGTTAGACTTGGTGCGCCTTTCTGTGCGGTAGAACATTATTCTTTTAGCCACGGAGATACTAAAAATCTGTGTTGCAAGCTTAACTCTCATTTTCAGCATCTTAGATGGGTTGACGTGATTATACGTTATTTTAGGGCACACTCGAGTTCACCAGAGTGCTTGCTGTCTGCAACGAACAGGGCATCATAGCATGACCATCTAATGAGCTTGCCATATTTCATCAATACCTTCTCGTCGTATAGTCGATTCCTAATGCACTTGAAAAGGTGAGGGGTGTCAGATAGGACATACACCTTCCTTGAAGAGTCCCAGTGGGTGCTCGAATGCATTCACCACGCTGCTCAGTGCGCCGCTGATCCCAAGCTGCTTCCACATGGAGCGGTTGGTGGGTGCTCCATCGCACACAACGCCGTCAACGAACACTCCGGCCTGCTCAAGTTTCACGATGCACTGAATCAAGAGCTGCGCCAAAAGAGTCCCCTTAGTCGGTCCTTTGGACGCAAACACTGCTACGCTGTAAATAGTTCTCGCCGAACGGGGCAGAAACGTTCTCACAGTATGAATCTTCTCACAAGCGAGGAGTGACTCATTGACATTTTTTTGCGGGACCAAGCAATTCAAACACGATGTTTTTGAGCGACTGCTATGTGAATGTCCGATGGCGGACAGCTGCCTTTAATGACATTAAAACGTGCTCAGATTTCGGTGCACGATAAAGAACCCCAGGAGGTCGAAATTTCGGGAGCCCTCCACTTCGGCGTCTTTTATATGCTAATGACGGTTTTGGGACGTTAAACCCCACATATCAAACCAATCAATCGTTGGTGACAATAAAAAAGTGAGGTGACTGCGTGAATTCTATATGTATGTGATCGGTAAAACGCGCATTTGCTGCGACATCCGTGTCTTCTCGGAGCTGTCGGTAAACTACCACCACGCTTTCACGTACATTTGTATATCGTTCGGGTTTCTATGCTTGAATGCCAAGTATATCACGTGGCTTTAAATTTATCAGGAGGTCAGTGTGAAGAGACTAAGTCCCCCGTTACTATTTCATTGCGCAGCGTTCAGTTTCATTAGAGTTTCACTTTTGCCGAGGTTTCCATGGATGTTAACAAGGTTGTATCGTACGTTCAATGACACCTTGGATTTTTTTTTTTTGCAGCTGATTCGAAAGTGTAAAGATGCGCACAAACAAAGAGTATTTTATGTCCACTTCTACCACGCATGTTTTCTGCTG
>WOVY01007604.1:0-23531 GCA_013436015.1 Rhipicephalus annulatus
TCGCTGTCGATCACTTGACACGCTATGCTGAAACTGCTGCGCTGCCAGAAGCCACATCACGTGAAGTTGGCTTGTTTATCCTTCACAATCTTGTTCTTCGCCATGGCGTGCCTCGTGAGCTACTCAGCGACCGCGGACGTACGTTTGTTTCCGAAGCCCTACAAGCCCTTCTTCGTGAATGCAACGTTTGTGCACCGAACAAGCAGCGCGTACTATCTGCAAACGAATGGAATGAACCAAATGATTTAACCGCACCGGGCGACATGCTGTCTATGTACGTGTTCGCTGAACACACCAACTGGGAACTCATACCCCTTTTGTTACGTTCACAATAGCGCCACTCAGTCTACAATAGGATTCTCTCCGTTATTTCTCCTTTACAGGCGCGAACCTCCGTCATTCATGGATACGGTTCTCTTACACCCGTTTAGACCGTCAGAATCCACAACTTTATCCGAAGTCGCCACTTATGCGGAAGATTACAGACAAAACGTTCGCAATGGCTTCGGTATGGGCTGCTTCTTCCACAGGATAGCGAGATAAACAATCCGCATCTTGTGCAAACCGCTCTGTTTTATACATTGCGGTGAATGTGTAATATTGTACACGTAGGGCTCAATGAGCGAAGCGTCCTGTGTGATTCTTGAGTGAGGGCAGCCAACAGGGCGCGTGGTTGGTGCAACACGTATTGGGTGCCCATTGATTGATATGTGGAGTTTAACGTCCCAAAACCACCATATGATTATGAGAGACGCTGCAGTGGAGGGCTCCGGAAAGTTCGACTACCGGAGGTTCTTTATTGTGAGCCCAAATCTGAGCACACGGGCCTACAACATTTCCGCCTCCATCGAAAATGCAGCCGCCGCAGCTGGGATACGAACCCGTAGGGGGGCCTGCGGCCTTGTCAAGCTGGCATCACGCCAGCTTTTTCTGCAGGTCTCCTGCATCATGTATTCTTGATGCGAAATAAAGTCATTATTATTATTATTATTATTATTATTACTATTATTATTGGGTGCCCGTATAAGTATGATCGAAACAGCGACTGTACACACAAGATCGAGGCACTCACGCTCCGTGATTGAATAGTTGCGCTTGGTGGTAGATAGCAGTCAGCTTGCAAAAGCTATAATACGGTCATGTCCACGTTGATGTTGCATTACCTTGCTCCAACGTTATACCGAGTAGCGTAAGTGCGAAGCTCGTTTGAAGCTGATGTATCAGAATGAGCTCGAATTAGTGAGCAGGAAAAAGGTGAAGATTGATCAGCGCCCTAGAAAATGGAGCGCTCTTCTTCAGGAGGTTTGTGAGTGGGCTTGCAATAGTGGCTAATTCTTAACGAAGCGTTGAGTATAAGAGCACAGCCCCAGAAAGCAGTGAACACATTTTTTGAACTTAAGAACTAGAAATCTGTAACGGCGGCGAATTCTCTTGTTATCTAATCGCACCCCTGTGGCGTCGACGAGGTGGTCAAGTATGGCTATTTGAAGACGAGCAAAGTGGGCATTTTGAAGAGTTCAATTGAAGTCCGGTTCACCGAAAAACGCCACGAATTGCCGATAAACAATCGTAATGGTAGTCAAATGTAGGCGAAAATTGATAACATCGTCTAGAAAACAAACGCAGATGTAGCATTTCAACCCTTGGAGCAATGAATCCACGTATATTTTGCGTGTGGCCTGTGGATTACACAGACCGAAGTGCATCACACTGGAATCATAAAGAGAGTCAGGATTGAAAAATGCGGCCTTCTCGCGGTCCAATTCATTGGCGCCTCTTTGCCAATAGCCGTGTCGAATGGTGATAGTGGAAAAATAACTAGCGCCATAAAATCAGTCTAAGGCGTCATCGACTCTTGGCAACGGGTAAACGTCTTCCTAATTTTATTGAGATATCAATTATACAGGTAAAAGTGCCACGACCCATCGTTTTTTTTGGACCAGGATGACGAGAGAAGTCCAGGCGCTGTGTGAGGGCTCTATTATCGTTTTGACTTCATGCTGTATTACTGTACGCTCGGACGCGGAAACACGGTATGGTCTTCAGTGAATTGAACCGGCATTGCTAGTATTGATGCGATGAGTAACAACATTCGTTTGGCCTAAGAACATGCTGGCGAAACCAAAAATATTATGATTTTACGGACGGCTTCAGCTTCGTTTGGAGTGAAGTCTCACTGCAACATGCATTGAACGTCCCCGCCCGATGAACGTAATAAAGTTGGACCATGGTCTGAGCTGCAGCAATCATCCACTCTGAAGGGCTCAAGAGTAGGGTCTTGCAAAGCTGTATATTTCGCCCACGGGAACAATTCGAGCAGTGAGGACGAATTTGACGAGATGAGGGCAGGTGCGGTTTCCAACAATTGCCGAAATCATGTGCGCAACAGCGACACTATTTGTAACCATCAAGGCAAGACTTGGTGCAGCCATGTAATTGCCGTCATGTACAGCTGGCGTGGAGAGAGGTTGACGTGTGCAACAGAGTTAGGCGGAAGGTGCACGATATTGATGCAACAGAGATGGCTTTGAGGTAAGTGGGTGCAATTGGAAAGTAGAGGCCTCTCAATCCTTAGAGAGCCGGCTAAACAGTCTCTAAAGGCAGAGTGAGCAGTTAGAAAATCCATACCTAAAATGAGATCATGAGAACAATTTTGATAACGGTGAAAAGAACAGCAGTGCATCTATCTGCAATAGTCACACGGGCCAAGCACATGTCATAAATAGCGGCAGTTTCTCCGTCGGTGACTCGTATGGCTAGGTTCAGGGTGGGCGCCACAACTTTCGTTAGTCGGTGACGAAAAGCAGCACTCTTGATGGACACATAGGCTCCTGTATTAATCAACGTGCTCAAAGGTACATCGTGTAAAGTAACGTTCAAAAGATTCCGGGTGGTCGGTAATTTTAAACGAGGATTTCTCGCAGAGGTCGTCGTCAATGCAGCTCAACCTCCAGGAGCTCCACTGCCTACTTTCCTGGTCGGGGTCACAGCGAATAGATCAGAGAGGCAGGACGGCATTGCGAGGGCAAATGAGATTGATGGTGAGAAGGAAATGGAAAGCGGGCGTAGCGAGCTCTCATCAGCGGTGCGGAGCATCAGTGAACGTGGCCAGAATAGGGGAATCAAATGGTGAGGATTACTTGTGGACAGATATGGCCTTGGGGGGGGGGATGGCGTACTTGTGGAGCCCAGTGGTTGTGACAGTGGCAAGCGATATGACCGATATGATATGACAACTGCATGGGCAGATGAAACATACGGGCTTGCCGTCAAGTATACGCCATTCAGAAAAATTTTGTTGTCCAGAACAGTCGGAACTAAAGTGAGGAGTGAAGGGACGACGATGAAAAGACTTGGCAGAGTAGACAGGTGGAACGTCATGTAGGCTGCAGTTAGATAATTCTTGACGAATGACGGATTTTATCAGTGATATAGTGGTTGGTGAAGGCTCATACGTTGGGAACGAAGTGGCTACAAATTGGGGTGGCTCGACCTTCGACGAAGGATGCTAGTGAGGTTGTTAATCGGGTGGCTTGGCGGAAGGCGTCATCGCAAAAGGAAGTAGCTGCTGTGTTCGGCTGGCGTGTAATGCCGTGGAAGACGCGGTGGGCAATCACCTATTCTAGACGGCAGCATTCCGTCAGGATTGTATAGATGCCCGTGATATCCCGTCATAATTGTGTGGATGCTCGTGACAACATTGAACTACAGCAGGTTGAAGGCATCGTCAGCAATCCCTTTTGGAACATGATTAATATTCTCGTCTTCCGACATGGTCTTGTCGGCCTTGCTATAAAGGGCAAATACGCCAAGAATTTATGACAATGCAGCAGCAGTCGTCCGCGTAGCAAAGGAATATCTTGGGTTGGAGAAAAACGTTGGCGAGCGTTTTTTTAGTGACCTCCCAGATGAAATTCATCGTAGTACAGAGAGAGAAGCCTTTACAGCAGTTCCACCCATCTGCTTGAAGCACTGTTTGCGGTACAAGAACCATGCCTGGCCTAACAAAATTCCAGTGACTCATACAAGTGCGCTACCTCCGATGGTGTGCCCTCCGCAAAGTTTTCGTCCACCAGAAGCACCTGTCTCTCTATTTGTACGGCCAAATTAACAGGAATCGAAGTGAAGAGTGATTTCATGGCGAAGTATGCCACTACGTCCTCTTCATTGGCGGCAATGCTGTGCACTATTTCAGCGAAAGCTAAGAAATTCAAATATGTGGGGCTGTTTTTTTTTGTGAGAAGACTCAAACACCATGTATGTGACCCGAAAGTCGATCAAGCAGTTACCTCTTGAAGTCGATGATAGGTCGTAGCGGAATGTCTGGTTTATTTACTTTTGGTAGTGAAATAGGGGCGCGAATTTATTAGTTCACAACAGGTGATAGTAAAGATGCTTCTGCTGAGTCAGTACTAATTTAAAAATTCTCTGGCAGCAGTTCCTGCAGTTCCCAAACAACCTAACATTTCGCAGCGCTGGAAGTTCAAGACTTTGAAAGTACTTCAGAGGAGGACACGTCCCGCACTCTCGTATTCCGTATCCATATCTAGGGTTGCTAATGTTACATATTGCTGCCTGTGACGAGTAAGTTCCGTATATCTTTGTAAATCTGCATGTGGATGCCATGTAAGGTATAGAGGTCTAAATGATATTTGTTATGCGCTAAATATTGTGCTTGCAAGATATGTCATGCCTTCATGTTTAGCACTCTTCTTGCAAGTTTTGACAAATAGTCGATGCAAATTGTCACGACTGCTGGAAATAAGTATTGGACTTACTCATTGAAAACTATTTGTCTCAATATACATACTGTTGAATATTGCATAAACGACGACGAGCGATGCTGTCAACATTTAGAAGAGATAATATGAGTCTGTTTCAATAAAAAAGAGCTCGACGGGTGGACTTCGCCATGGGGACGGCGGCTCGACCTTTTCTCTACGTTATTTTTGTACCAAAACTTGGAAGCACGAGTCCAGTTGGAACTAAGACCACTAGAAGCACCCGTGGACTGACCTGAGTGCACAAATCGTCGGGAGATTCACAAGACGGTAGCTCGAAATCCTGCTATGTCTCCGTGCTTCACGACGATGGCGTGATATTCGCAAGTCGAGGTGGCGCACAGGTCAACGACGTATGTACATCTTGACAGTGCAGCCCCGTGAGTGCAGGCATCGCCTGGAGGCTCGCAAGAGGAGAGCCCTCACGTCTACTTCGGCTTCCTTCTGCGTCGCCCTTCACTTCGACGGCCCAATATTCGCAAGATGATGAACAATGACAGCCCGACAATTTACAGATATTCGTTTTGCGAGCCTTCTGTGACGGCTGCCGTTTGACTCCGACTTCACCTCGTGACATGGCCAGTGACTTCCCACGTTTACGAAAATACTGAACCGAATCATGGAGGCCCTCTGCGAAAGGCGGAGTCAGGTACGCAAGGCAGGCACGCAAGTCATCTCAGATATAGAGTATATTCTGCAATTGGCTCACCCAGCAATCTGTGAGTTACAAAGTATTCAACGACTTTTGATTGAGCAGTATGGTGAATTCAGACGCATTTACAAAGAAGTAGAGAGAACAGTTCACATTGATCATTTGATGGTAGTGATGGAGGTAGCTGACGTTTACGAGCACAACATTATTCTGGCAAGGGTCAAACCAGAATGTAGGATCACGCAAACCCTAAAATATCGACAGGCTCATTTTACATCAATAAGACAATAGATTAAAACGGAAGCTGATGAAAAGGCACTCTTTGTGTCTGCGTCGCCACCACTTAGCCGAAGCCTAATGGACAGTAATTTTGTAGCACTAATACAAGAGGAGTCAGCCTTGTACATCTTGAGCACAGGGAAGAAAACCGGTTAGCACCTTGACTGCAAGTTACAATCGAAGGAGCCCGTACAGAACAACTGCTACTTACGAAAATCTCGGCCCCACCTTTAGAATTGTCGTCAGTGTGCAATACCCTTGAAAACGATTGACAAGACGTCTACAGCAACACCGGTGTTTGAAATAGAAGGTACTCTTAAGTTGAAGCAATACTTCAGACGACATTTTTCAAGTACTCTTAAGGTTGAAAAGATCGAAGACATTGTATATCCACAAGGCCATCCATGAGTTCTTTAGAATGCGTCCAAGCGAAAGCTGGCAGTGTCAGACATTAGAAGGTTCTCATCACCGTGCGCACAAGTGCTCGACGGAGTAAACTAAGCCCAGTTCACAAAGTGAGAAACAAAGGTCACAACGACACAAAAGCGAGCCCCTTGCGCTGCTGAAAGCTTTGGTCCTTTGAGAAAGTTACAGAAGCTATCATTGAAGGGAGTGTGCATGGCACATCTTAATTAGGTGAATGTTCTAAATGCCGACCCCGTGTCATAGCGGCGAATGAGACTGATTAGACGAAGGCGGAGGCAGAAGGGTTACCAGGAAAAAGCAGAAACTAACAGAAAGCAGAAGGAAAGGTTTTCCACAGGTATAGCTATACACTATCCGTCTGGAAGAGTCTTATCTACGAATTATCATGTCAAAGAAACTTGCCTCAGCTACAATTCAGTTTTATCAAGGTCAACGCGTTCAGAAGCACGAGAGGGCAACAAGCGCCGAGCGCACCGCTGAACAGGTATGAGAGAAAACCACCGATGGTTCCACATTGAATGACCTGGACTTATAAAGTACTGTTGAACAGCGTTTGCTCAGAACTTGAGGTGTGTTAGTGTTCATCAGCATGTGCCAATGTATATGGGCGTAGAAAATGTTGAATACTGCGTAAACTATGACGAGCGACTCCATCATCATTAGAAGTAGATCAGATGAGAGTGTTCCAATAAATAGGAGGTCGTCGGTGGGCTTCATCAAGGGCATGGCGGCTCGCCCTTTTCTCCACACATGCATACTTTTTATTTATTGGAAGGACATTAGAGAACAAATGTTATTTTGGCGTACTAGTTAAGTAGAAATTCACAATTATGAAAACGCCACTTTTTACCGTGACATGACACTTAGTAAGAAAGAAAACGCACGAAAAGAAAATGCTGGTAGCGACAACCCTTTGGGATTATCGCACTGAACAGAGGGCCGTAAATAATTCGTATGGCGTCCTACTGGCTCCGACATAGATTGCAATCATAAAAAACAAGTAAAATGTAATCCCTGGGTGTCCTCTTCTTGGCATACGATGTTTCAGAACATTTCATTGAGCTAATGCACAAAAATACCAAAATTGCGATTTGAAAGTTCTTGCGTCATGAGGGCAAATGTTGGCGCGGAATTCAAGAATGTAGGTTCAATCTTCATTTAAGCATCAATAATGAACTTAGGCTGCTGAAACATATGACATTATCGTTCTCAGTGTGCAGTTTGTCAATCTAAACCAAGTTATGGTTCTTCTGTGTACCTTTGGCAGACACTAACGAAGAGGCGCCAATTCACTATTTCTTTTTGTTAGCACTTTTCCCTTCCGTGTTGTAACAATAGTCGGTGACAAGCTAAGAATAAAAGGTAAATTGTACCACTGTCAATTTGTATTTGTCCAACTGCGGTCGCTCATTACTATGACGTAACAGTCACAATGATTCAATAACAAATTCAGCAGGGCGCCATTCTCGACGAGCGGCGATGTGCCACTGCACCAAGAGAGCAGTCGTCCTTTTGGTTTTTCTGTGGTGTTTTGTTCATCAAGAAGCTATTTCGTCTACTCGCCCTGAACCCCTTAGCATTATCCTCATCACCCGTCATTCGATGCTGGCGTCTATTATTTTGCAGCGTTTCAAGCGCACCGAAGCCGCCGAGCTTCATCGCCTTTTTTCGGTTCGGCAGCGTCAAGCAGCAACACGGCCTCTATTCTCTGCGTCGCTAGGATCACCACTTTTTTATTCCAAAGACTGCCCTTTGGCATAACAAGCATAGATAAACCCATCGTCATTACACATCGATTAACATGTTGCACTCACGCATAAAGCTTAACAAAGATCAATAGTACGGTTCTCTTATCCACTCTTATAAGTCGGGAGGGCGGCAGAGACGGTGACCCGTTGTTCGACGATGACGAAGGCGCGATTGCTCTAGGCCCGGGCACGACCAGAGCAGGTGTGTCACGTCTACGGTACTTATGAGAGCGTCGCAAAAGGAGCAGGTGGTTCCATACACTGCGCGGTATTGTTGCGGCCAGTGGGCAGTAACTGACGGCGTAAGAGTAACTCCTCCACTCGAAGTATTCGAAGCGCTACCCCTTCTAAGCGGGTAAGCCCGCTTAGAAGAGGTAGGTCAGAATCCGACGGTGGTATGAGTGCTCATGTGTTGCGGCGGAGGACGTTTCTTTTGGCGCAGCAGGATTACCAACTTCGACGATTGTTGTAGTCATTCATATGCGGGAAGGTGACGTCTGAATGTGCGCGTCTTTGTTTTGTGGAATGTATGCGTCTGTGACTTACCGCCCGCTAAAGCCATGGCATGAGCGTTATTTTCACATGTGCTTGAGGGAGTGTTGGGTGTCGCAACGTGAGAATGTTGGTCACCTTTTGAGATATGTGCTCTTTAGTGCCCCCATATGAGTGAAGGGAGTGCCGGCGAGGTGTTAGAAGAAAGCAACCAAGAAGACCTGCTAGCATGACACAGTACGAAAGTAAACAAACCAGGTGGGGAAAATATGCATTTGTGCATGCATTGTGAAGTGTATTGTGGTCATTAGGTGTGTGATTATTTTGACGTGTGTCAGTTGGAAATTGTTATAACCGGCCCCCGCGGCTGAGCCGCGCCCGAAATGCACGAACAGAGTGGCCAGGGCAAAAAGCGAGCGTTTATTGTCCGGCTTGGGTTTTTATAAGAACGAAAGGTAAGGGAAGGGGAAGAGGGAGATAAGATAGAAGGCGCGCGCAGCGTAGACTGGCAGCGCTTGTTTAGCAGTGGCGAACAGTTCGTGGCATTCCTTCTTCCTTAGAATCCATAACGCTCCACTGGCTTCTTGATACGTGTGGAACGTCTTAGCTCTGGGGGCGGGTGGCCCGGAAGACCGGGGCCAGTAGCGGTTGGAGCTTCGCAGTCTTGTACTGGAGGGTCCGGGCTTATCTGGGGACTAGTGAGAGCCTCTGGACTCGACGGTTCTTCGATGCTTCTCCGCCTGAGCTGGTCCATGTGCCGGTGAACAAGCCCGTTCTCCGTGTCGACAGACACGATGCGTGCACCAGAGGTTGACCGGACCTTCCCAGGTGTCCACTTGTCACCACGGGCCGTAATTGCGAAGGTACAAAGGATCTCCCGATGCGAAGTTCCACTCGGCGCTGTCAGCAGAGTGGACATCCCCTGTTGCTCGGCTCCTGGGAGGAAAACACATGTCTAATCAGGTGCGGAGCTGGTAAACCAACAACATTTCTGATGGTGAGCGCCCGGACGGAAGCGGCGTGTTTCTATAGCGGCACAATGTTCTAGCCAGCGCCCTTGACAAGTCTGTGTCCCCACACTTCTTTAGTCCGTCTTTGATGGTTCGCACCGCACGTTCGGTGAGTCCATTACTCTGTGGATGGTACGGGGGTGCCCGCACGTGAACTACCCCCGTTTTGTTGCAAGAACTCCTTGAACTCCCATCCGGTGAATGGCGTGCCATTTTCAGACACTACTGTGTGTTGCAGACCGAATCTACTGAACAGCGTTCGCAGAGCATCGACTGTGTTGCGCGAGGTCACGTGAGCCAGGGGAATGGCCTCAATCCATTTACTGTGAGAGTCCACGACGACAAGAAGCATCTTGTTTTGGATCGGACCCGCGAAGTCGACATGCAATCGCGACCATCTTTCCTGCGTCTCTGGCCAGCGAATGGGTGCTTGCGCGGGTGGCATGGGCAACGCCTGTACGCAGTGCTGACACACAGCGGCTATGCGCTCAATATCGTGGTCCAAGCCAGGCCACCAAAATTTTGACCGTGCAACTGCCTTCATTCCAGAAACTCCTTGATGAGCTCCATGTAATAACTTCAGTAGCTTCTTCCTGGCTTCCGCCGGAACCACAACACGATGACCCCAGTGAAGCAAGTTATGCTGCACGGACAGCTCGTTCCGCCTTTTGTGATACTCCCGCATCTCTGTGCCTTCCTCCGCAGTGCGTTGTGGCCCACCTTGGATGACGTATCTGCACACACTTGACAGTACGCCGTCTGACTGCGTGAGGACTTGAAGCTCTTTCATGGGCACCGCCGGCTCGTCCCACTGGTCCACGACGAGGACGTACTCGGCCGCATCCTCGTCGTCCTGCAGCTCCTGTTCAAGAGATTGGGGTAACCGGCTTAATGCATCCGCGTTGAGCATAAATGTTCCCGGCTTGTACTGCAGTTTATACTTGTATGCACCAAGTAGTAGCGCCCATCTTTGTATTCTGGCTGCCGCCATGACGGGGGTCTGACGGTCGTGCCTTAACAGGCCCAGCAACGGCTGGTGATCCGTAACCAGAGTGAACTCTCGGCCCAACAGGTAGTCCCTAAACTTAGTAACATCAAATATCAAGGCTAACGCCTCGCGCTCGATCTGAGAGTACTTTCTTTCGGCAGTTGTCAGCGTTCTCGATCGAAAGCCTACGGGTGGCTTCTCGCCTTCGGTGTGATGAAAAAATTACCCGCAGCTTCCCTCGGGGAACACTGAGGAGGATGCGGAGCATATAATTGGTTAACGGGGTGTTAAAGTGCGACTTACTTGGGTCGATGGCTAAATTGGTTAACGTGGTTGTGAAATGGGGTGTTAAATTGCGACTTACTTGGGTCGATGGCTAAATTGGTTAACGTGGTTGTAGGAGGGGGTGTTAAATGAGTGAACACGTACACACGTAAGCGAAAGGGCGGCGCTGGTCGAAGGGACGTCGATCATTGTGTTTGTGGATTCGTTGAAATTCATTTCACCGCGACCTTGGACGTCGACGCGCCGTACAAACCAACCGACGAGCGGCAACTGAGCGAGCGAGCGCCGACCTTGAGTATATATACAGCACGACGGCGCATGCACTGTCAGCTGTTGAATGTTCTTGAAGCGCGACGCCACATGCGCGTCCACTGGAGAATCAGGAGAATTGTAGATGTCGAACGCGGTGTGTAGAGGAGGAAGGGTGCACAGATGGTGGAGGAGTGAAGCGCGCGCGGTGTGTAGAGGAGGAAGGGATGCACAGATGGTGGAAGAGTGGGCGACGGCGCATGCGCGCGCTTCAGCTGTCGAATGTTCGAGAAGCGGTGTGGACGGCGCGGACGGCGCACTACAAGGCGCGAGTATAAGATGCTCCGCATCTAAAAGTGCAGCACCAATTCCGTATGGGGACGCATCACACTCTAAGAAGAGCTCACGGTTCGGATGAAAATGAGTAAGTATGGGTGCCGCGCACAACGAATTTTTCACCTGGACAAAGGCTTTCTTTTCGTTGGTGCTCCACGTCCACTTAGCGCCCTTTTTCAGCAGTTTGTACAACGGCGCTAGAATGGTAGGCAAGTCGGGCATAAACTTGTTATAAAAGGTTACCATGCCCAGAAATGAGCGTAGCTCGCAGACGTTCTGTGGAGAGGGGGCTAGCCTGATAGCATCCACGTTATTTTCCATGCACAGTAAAAACTTTTACACCCAGAAGGGTGTAAATGAGCTTGTCCCGTGGACGACACCCTAAGGGTGTTAATTCAGCACCTTGCAAAAAGGGTGCTTTACCATGCACCCTCAGAATAGGGTGTACATGTAAAAAAACTGTAGGGTGTTACAAAAACTCCCTTAAGGAAGGGTGCCTTTGATGTCCTTCACTTTTTAGCACCCTCTGAGGAGAGTGCGAGAAGAGTGCACAAGGTGTGTGAGTGCCCATTGCAGGGGTAGCAGTATTCTTTTAGACTGCACTAATAGATATCAGCATGCACTGATTACACACTACTTGAAGAAAGTGGTCCCGATTATCGATGGTGCGCCACCTTTCGAGCTCCATTCATTGCGTGTGGGCAAAAATATAAACGCGTACAATCGTGTATGAACTTGTGCTGGATCTATATATACTTCACAGTATATGCATAACGCACGGTACAGAAAATGAAGCCTTGCTGCCCTTGCATATTGAGTTTATTTAATAGGCAAATAAACATAAACTTTTCTTCTGCCACACAACTTTTTCACCAGATATACGTTCACGTATACGTACACTACACATGCAACACCTCATATGTTATTATATTCATTCAGTTTAACTTTATTGACAATTCTTTGCAACATACAATTACACTGGCTTCAGTTTAGTATACTGCTTCAAGTACATAGAGACTACAAATGAAATACACGCTAATATATTCCTATAATTCCTTCAAGTATCTACGATCCCAGTGGTTTCCAGTTTAATACACATTCATGTACACAATCGGTTAATAGGAATGAAATACTGGCAAATATATACCTATGATTCTTTCAAAATATATACAATCACCATAATTTCACTATATATGCCTTCATGTACACAATCGTTCCCAAGAAGTGACGCACACAAATATATATGGATAGTGTTTTCAAATGTATACAATCACACTGGATTAAGCTTTGTATTCCTGGATGTATAACAATTGGTTATGAGAAATGATGTACATGCAAACATATACGGTTTTCGCACATATTTTTTAGGCGAATACTTAAGAAACCAATACAATGATCAGAAACACAATAAGCTAAAAACAAACACAAAACTGAGTCAGGACACACAAAAACAAAAGAGGTAATGCATAATTATGGCTAATGACACAGCTGGATCACTTTATGCCAAATGTCCCAGCCATTTTGGCAACCATCTCAAATGTATTTGAAAAACTTGTGCTGCATTGAAAATAGTGAACTTCTGGAATATTTACGAGAGGAAAAATATTTGGTCACGTGGCTGCCTTTTGAACTTCCTGGAATGCCGTCTACGTGTTGTATGTGAAAATTTTTTTTTAAAAGCACTGCTCCTTCTTTCCATACGAAACTCGGTCTACGTGTTACGTAACGAGAGCTTAATTTGGGAGAAATGGTTCATCGTGGTTGTGTGCTAGTCACAGCGCGACAACTTTAGAAAGAGACAGAAAGGACAGGAAAGAGCACCGACTGTCAACTGAATTTAATGAATGTGCTACGAGCGCTTTTATACGGAGTACAAGAACCGTGTTCATGCATGCCGACACGTGTGAGCACTACAAAATATTCTTAACTGTGAAAAGAATACTCCCTCTCGGAAAGGATAAGTGAACGTGTAGTGATGCACTGATCATTGGTTTACCCGATAAAAAATACTTCTACAAACGTTAGGCATTAAGTAAACCTATTCTCGTGACGAATGGGGCAAGATTGACTATTCCTGTTGCTGTTTAGTACACACACTTTTGAAAGCTTGCAAGGGGTGGAAAACAACACGCTAATATCATATCTGCTGGCTATTTCTTTAATTGTGAGACACATGATGTGGTATACCATGCAAAAGTTTTGGTCATTGTTTTTTGTTGGTCTTGTTTTCTTTAAGTTTACTTTGTGTAGGAGGGTTTTGCAAATGGGTGTGATGATTCTGTTGGGATACCCAGCATCTTTTAGTCTTTTAATCTGGTTTTTAGGCCTGACCTCACCCTCGTGCTAACATGACTTCTGAAGGGTGTCCTGAGTACATTTGGTATCAATTCCTCTTTCTACTAATTTTTAATGCCCACTATCAAAAGGCAGAACATTCTTAGCACTCCTGGGATGATAGCACCAGCCAATACCTCAACAGTATCATCACACTTGTTTGCGAAACCCTCCTGCAGAAAGTAAAGTTAAAGGAAACAGGACCAAAAGAAAAAGAGAATGACAAATCACCTTTGCATGTCACACGGTACTACGTACATAAGGTGTCTCCCAATTTTAGGAAAAGAGCCAGCAGATATGACATTGTTGTTTTCCACCCCTTGCAAGCTTTCAAAAGTGCATGTACTTACAGTAACAGGAATAGTCAATCTTGCACCATTTGTCACTAGAACAGGTTTACTGAATGCCAATCTAATGTGTATGAGATACCGATAACACGTGGAAAAGTAAACATAGGACAAACTGGGCAATGCTTCAATGATCAAGCAAGACAGCATGCTTTAAATGTTAAGAAGGGCTATAGTAGTCTCATGGCCGGACACCGTAAAGAATGTAAGTGTAGTCCTAGGTTTTATAAAACACGGTTTTTGAAAAAAAAGCAAGCATAAAAATGAGAGATTTTAGAACTCTTTATCAGGAAGGCCAAGGATCAATGCATCAGTACACCTTCACTTATCTTTTCCGAAAAAGAGTATTTTTTTCTCGGTTAAAATTATTTTGTCATGGTCACACATGTGTTGTTGCAGATGAGACCTGGTCTTGTGCTCAGTATAAAAACGCTCGTAGCACCTTCAATAAAATTCAGTTGACAGCGCTCTTTCCTGTCCTTTTTGCAATGAGATTTTTATTACAGAAAGAATTTCATTTTCTTATAATTTATGTATAATGATGAGTTTTCATTGTATGACAACATGGAGCAAATTGCATCTCAATACGGACAAAAATCACACTTTTGTGAAATTCGTGATATTTTCTCGTATATTTCAGCAGCTTGAAAGGTCTAAAGATATTTTTTCCTCAAAATATACCTTCTGTGGAGTAAGTATTCACTGCTCAGATATTCATACAAAGTGCAATATTGCAATAAAAATGCAAACATAACACATTCTGGCTTTATTCTTGGAAGCGAATGTGGCAAAAAAAGTGCACTATAATTATTGAGCTTCAAATACCTTACAGAAGCACATTTACTCAACAGGTAGACCGAATTTGCTCTAGAAAAGATAAGCGGTAGTTTTAAAAACAAAATTTTCTACAAACAGCACACAGACGGCATTATGCCAGGAAGTTATAAGCCAGCCACATGAACAAAACTTTTTTCTCGGTGAAATATTCTAGCAGTTCACTGTTTTCAATGCAGTAAGTCAGCACATATTTTTTTTTCAAATACAATTCAGATGGTTGCCAAAGTGGCTGGGACGTTTGGCATGGAATGGTCCAGCTATATTTAAGCAAAATAACTTACACAAATAACAATATTTGTTGATCTACCATGACCACACTAGAAAAAGTTGTTCAGGCATTGTGGCACTAAATTTTTCAGCGTCGTACTGCCTGAACAACTTCTTTGATAAACTCCAAACTCACGCCGAGAAAAAGCCGCTCAATCACGGTGGTCGTTAAAGACCTTGCGGCCGTAGACAATGTTGAAAATAAAAAAAATCAACTCATCAGTGCTGTCACTCCTTCTTTGTCATTACTGACACGGAAGATTTTTCTGTTATCCATGTGGAGGTTCAAGAAGTAGGCTTGCTCTAGGCTGGGGCCGGGGTAGAGTACGCAGGACGTCAGCGGCATCCTCTCATCCTGTAATAAGAGCAAATATGACTTTTCATAAAAGGATCTTCGTGCTGTTCTGGCAACACCATATATAAAAATTGTGTAGCGTGTATCCTTTGAAATGGCGTGTAATTGACATTACACTGAACTCGAAGCATACAACCCATAAATTCCAATAATTTCGTATGATAAAGATAAGAGTTTTCCAGCATACAGCTAATTCCCGGAAGGAGGTGAAGTGTAAGACTACAGATCAAAAATGGCACTTACGAAAGCCTGAACTCGCCTAAGAATCAAATTCCTCCTAGGGTAGTTAGCCAGTGTGAAAAACAATTCTTAAAGTACAAAGTTCAGAACATGTAGCATTAATCAAAATGCACAAGAAACTTACCTCTTCATGTACAAACAGTGAAGACATCTCCGCTTTCTCTTTTACATGAGAACAAATGATCTCGGGCGTGGCATTAGCGAGGAGGTCTGCAAAAAAAAGTAAAAGATTTACTGACTTTAATCACGCCTCTAACAATCTGAGGAATTGTTACAAGTCACCAATCAGTGCAATTCTGACTGCCTCTATAAGGGCATCAAAAATGAACAATTTTCTCGTTCTTTCTACCCTCACAAGACGCTCCGTCAATGGAATCTAATCCAAATTTGACGATGTGCTTCCTATGTGGCTGCTTTCTAGACGTAGGGCTGCGAACATGTGTTTTGTGCACCTAATCTAGCACAGAAATTCGTCATCTATAATTCAATCATCTTAATTCATTGCAATTTGATGAAAGATGTGATAGCTTGTCCAGTTTTTAAAGAGTTGCGGGCCTGCAATAGGCACTGCCTAGCACGTATGAAAGTATTTCTTTAAAAATTTTTTTTCAAAGCTTGCTTTCAGAAAAAGCGTCTGGCATATTTCGACAACCAAGCTGATGGCAATCAGGGGCACGCTATTAGCAATTATTGACCACGGGATTTACAAACGTCACTATTTACAAACGACAACCAAGCTGATGGCAATCAGGGGCACGCTATTAGCAATTATTGACCACGAGATTTACAAACGTAACCCGTGCCTAAATACTCAATTAAACACAAGCAAGTAGGAGCGCTCGAACGACACCAACGCGCGCGGACGCCGTCTACGTTGCAGCAGCCATGGCTTATGCTAGAGCTACCGCACATAGCTCCCACAGTCACGTATACTCTCTCGATTCTGTTATAACCCCGAACGTTATCGCAGATGAAGGCAAAGCACGAAAACAGCAAACAGAAACGAGAGAAAACAACGCACGGCGATGGCCACAACAATGCGCCTTTGGAAGTCTGCTAGATCTTTCCCTGTTGCTGGTGACACTTTTCCTAAATAGCTTAAAAGACCGAGGCGCACGTGCTGGGAGCATCGCGGCATATCAGCACCTCCAACTATACCGTCTTTAGGCAAAAAAAAAGCCATTTCGTACAGCGCGCCTCTGTACATAATTTTTTTTCTTTTTCTTTCTTTTTTTACGCTTACACCTACAGAAGCACGTTGCACATTTGAGTATTAATAGAAATGTTATTACGATGTAGCCCAAAGCACATCTTAAAACAATATCAATCACTTTGTGCAGTGTAGAGACATTGTGCGATCAGCAACTAATCCCGCCCTTGTTAAGCGATCACATCACTCACTGTATGAGTGATGCAGACACTTACACAACATCGCGCATAGCAGTGTGAACTCGTTAAGTCACACGTTAAACGGGCATCTGCAACAGGCCCGCGAACGCATGCTGTTGTAAATGGCTGGCAGCCTACTCCAGCAGAGCAGGCGCCCAGCTAGCGTTGTATGATTTCTACCTACGAAAACAGTACACTCACCGTTAACAGTCCCACGTTGTCCGTGTCCGCCACTTTATGAATATTCCTTAATCCGAGCGTCACTTCGAACACGGTGTCATGCGTGACCACCATTGAATATGCGCCTGTTCGCTAGAACACACACAGCGACCAAGACCCCAGACCAATGCAACGCATTGAAAGACGATGAGACTGAGAGAGCGACGTTGAGAGAGAGAAGGAGGAGGCACTGGCGGCGGCCGGCGCCGCAGTTGTTGACGCAGGTGTTCGGTGACGCAACTATTCGCTTATCTACGCCACCGTTGTGGGAGCAACGCTGGCCAGGCTGAGTGGGGGGAGGGGGGGAGAGGAGCGGGAAACCCGCCAAGACGGCGCCAAAAGGCAAACGCTATGGCGCATACGGCGGACGGCCGTTCGCCGCGGAATGACTCCTTGTAAATGGCAACTCTCCTTCCAGCCAGTCGCACAGCGACGCAGGTTATTTACCAGCCTCGGGTTCTTTGAGTATTTTGACGGAATGCGATTGCAGTGGGCGAAAATAGTGAAGCAAAACTTGCGGAAAATAAAGTGCACCATGGAATGGCTAGAAACAATAATTATTTCGTCCTCGGTGACATTAGCGGGAGAGCATCGCTACACCTTTTTCCAGAGGAATTTCTTTTCGCATTGTCTGTGTCTGGCACTTCCGCGTATGGTGCCGCAAACACTGAATGCGTAGTCGAAGCTGGAACAAATTAATCCACAGTCGTGGATGTTTAGAAGGCTTGTCACGCACCACGAAACGTGCCGAGGCTGTTATAACAAACTTTTTGCTGACCACATCATCTGCACATAATTCCATATGGTTGCGCGATGAGCTAACTAAGCACCTGTAGCAAAGGCAGGGCACGTTCTTGTTAAACGTTGTTAATATTGTCGCGAGAAAAAACAAGATCTGCAGCCAGGAGTTCACCCGAACCGGAGCAACCAAAACGTTCTCTTCTTCTTCGTAGCCCAAAAACGGGTATGAGCCACAGCGGCTCGTTCATCAATGGTGGCATTACCCCCTCTCTCAAGAAGCACCGTCTCGATGCTGTCCATGAAGGCAAAAAAAAAGAAAATGAGATAAAAATTACCATGCAAGCAAAATGAATGGCGTAAGGCGGAATAACATAGTTGGTTGTGGAGTCAAGAGTTAAATGAGAAATAAGAAAAATAGGAAAGAAGGTAAGGGAGATACGAATAAAGTCAGTCACACTCTGGCGATTCACAGCGCGAAAAGTATGGTTTCAGCCGTGAAACGTGAACGACTTCAGTTCGCGGGGTGAAACGGGAACGTCTCGAAGTGCCTTCTGGGAGAACCTCATATGTGACGTCGCTGAGACGTCGTACGACCTTGTAAGGGCCGAAGTAGCGGTGAAGAAGCTTTTCTGAACGGCCACGTTGTCGGATAGGGGTCCACACCCAGGCTTCATCACCGGGCTTGAAAATAACTTCACGGTGACGAAGATTGTAGCGGCGTGCGTCTGCGCTTTGGTGATGTTGAATACGGTGACGAGCAATTTGACGGGCCTCTTCTGCACACTGCGCGAATTTGGCGGCATCGGTGCGGTATGTTCCTAAGTTGTCGGGCAGGAGCATGGCGTCGAGCATCGTCGTGACCTCGCGACCGTGGACTAAGCGAAAAGGTTGTGAAACCGGTACTTTCTTGAACAGCAGTATTATACGCAAAGTTACGTAGGGAAGTATGGCGTCCCAGTTCTTGTGATTGATGTCCACATACATTGACAGCATGTCTGCAACTGTCTTATTGAGTCGTTCAGTCAGCCCGTTTGCTTGCGGGTGGTAAGCCGTTGTTTTGCGATGTTCTGTGCCACTTAATCGCAAGACTTCCTGCAGCATCTCTGCGGTGAAAGCTGTCCCACGATCAGCTGAGCACCGTGACGTAAGACGATGCTGTTCACGAAAAATTGGGCGACATCTGCTGCGGTTGCTTTTGAAAGCGCCTTCGTTTCACAGTAGCGTGTTAAGTAGTCGGTAGCGACCACGATCCACCGGTTTCCAGACGAAGACGTGGGGAATGACCCCAGCAAGTCCATGCCAACTGATGAAAGGGCGCCTTTGGTGGGCTTATTGGTTGCAGTAGTCCCGCTGGTCGTGAAGGCGGAACCTTACGTCGCTGACTGTCGCGACATGTGCGAACGTTATGCTTCACAGTCTTTGCGAGACGTGGCCAGTAGTAGGAGCGTTGAATCCGTTGCAGCGTGCGCGTATAGCCGAGGTGTCCGGACGATGGCTCATCATGACACGCACGTAAAATGTCACCACGAAGCGTAGTTGGCGCAACAAGCAGATACATAGCTTGTGTAGGATGAAAGTTCTTTTTGTAAAGCACTCCATCGCGGAAACAAAAGGAGGATAGCGAGCGTGCAAAGCTTCGAGGAGGTTGGGAATTGCGTCATTCCAGGTAGTCAATGAGCGGAATGAGCTCCGAGTCGTGACGCTGTTGCTCAGCTAAGCGGGTTGCTGATACGACAGAAAAAAAAGTGTCGTCGTCTTCAAGGTCAGTGTTGGCATTTTGACCGGTGCACGTGAGAGACAGTCGGCGTCGGTGTGTTTCCGCCCAGATTTGTGGACGATGGTGACATCGAAATCTTGTAGCCGAAAGCTCCATCGTGCTGGACGACCTGAGGTATCTTTGAGATTTGAGAGCCAACAAAGGGAATGGTGGTCGCTAACTACCCTGAATGGGCGGCCATACAGGTATGGGCGGAACTTTGTTATGGCCCAGACAACAGCGAGGCATTCCTTCTCGGTTGCAGAATAGTTTTTCTCCGCTGGGGATAACGTTCTGCTCGCATAAGCGATCACGCGCTCTACGCCATTATGCCACTGAACTAATACCGCTCCTAGTCCAACGTTGCTGGCGTCAGTGTGTAATTCCGTGTCAGCGCTTTCGTCAAAATGACCCAGTACAGGCGGGGCCTAGAGGAGGTTTCGGAGCGTGTCGAACGCATGACACTGATCGGGACTCATACAAACGAGACACCGTCTTTTGTAAGCTTGTTGAGGGGTTCAGCAATCTTCGAAAAGTTTTTGACAAAGCGCCTGTAATACGCACAGAGCCCCAGAAATCGGCGTAGGTTGCGCTTATTTGTGGGCAAGGGAAAGGCGGCAACAGCACGGGTTTTCTCCGGATCTGGGCGGATGCCGGCATGGCTCACAACGTGACCAAGGAACTTCAGTTCTTCATATCCAAAATGACATTTCTCTGGTTTGAGAGAAAGCCCCGCTGTTCTGATTGCCTGAAGTACTGCCTGAAGGCGTTGGACGTGTTGTTCAAACGTGTCTGCAAAGACCACGACGTCATCAAGGTAAACAAGACATGATTGCCATTTGAGCCCTGTGAGAACCGTATCCATCATTCTTTGGAAAGTAGCTGGCGCTGAGCATAGACCGAAAGGCAACACTTTAAACTCGTACAGGCCGTCGGGAGTAATAAACGCCGTCTTTTCGCGGTCGCGCTCATCCACTGCGATTTGCCAGTAGCCGCTACGTAAATTCATGGAAGAAAAATATTTAGCGTTGCGTATACGGTCCAACGAGTCATCTATCCGGGGTAAAGGATAAACGTCCTTTTTGGTGACCTTGTTCAGTTTACGGTAATCAACGCAAAAATGCAACGTACCGTCCTCCTTTACTAGCACAACTGGCGAAGCCCAGAGACTGGTTGATGGCTGGATGACGTCGTCCTGAAGCATCTGGTGGACTTGGTCACGTATAGCGTCTTGCTCTTTTTACGACACCCTATAGGCGTGTTGTCGGATGGGTCTCTCGGTGGGTTCCGTGATGATACGGTGCTGAGCAAGTGGTGTCTGCTTAACCCTTTACGTAGTGGCAAAGCAGTCTTGAAATGAGCCGAGTAAACGCAAAAGGCTTTCTCGTTGAGACGAAGGTAGTCTCTCGTTTACGTCGACAGTGCTCGTGAATGCCTCGTCAGGGTGGCCATTCGATGAAAATAAAGCTAACGTGAGCGAACCATCGGCATCGGCAAGTTCTTCACAATATGCAATGGCAGTGTGTCTCGTTAGGTGGCGATATTCGTCGCTGAAGTTCGTGACCAGCAGGTGAACATGCCTATTGCTTGGCTGAATGATTCCTCGGGCAACACAGATTTGTCGTGAAATAAGGAGCGACAAATTGGCCTCTGCAATTACCGCGTCAGACATGTCCTGTCCCAATTCTACTTCGACAAAGAGGCTGCTCGAGGTGGGAGAGTCAGAGAATCGTCGGTAACACGAAGTGCTCTTTTCCGGAATTGTGTACTGTCAATTGCAGCGCAAAAAGGATCCTCGAACGACACAAGTAATTCACGGAGGTCGATGACGGTGCCGTATTCACGAAGGAAGTCCATTCCTAGAATGACTGGCCGAGAGCACACGCACAATACGAGGAAGAGCCTGCAAATGTCGACGTACGTATACGAATGCGTGCCGTGCACATACCGGTAGGCATCACCAGATGGCCCCCTGCCGTGCGCAACTGAGGTCCTTGCCATGGTTTGGTAACCTTCCTCAGTTCAGATGCCAGTGCGGCGCTCATTACGGAATATTCGGCCCCGGTGTCGACGAGGGCGTTGACAGCATGATTGTCGACGAAGACGGCGATTTCGGCAGAAACGATCTTTCTGCTGTCAGAGAACACTGCAGAACCGGAATGGTCCTTGTCTGGTCGTTGCGGTCGAATGAGGGTCTTTTATAGTTCGCCGGGCCGCGACTTCACCCCCCAGAAGTCGCCGTTCCTAGTTTCCCCTGCGGGGACTTGGTGACCGCTCCTGAAAGGAGCGGAAGACGATGTGGGCAAACTGGGTGACGTAGAACGGCGAGGCGACGGTGATCTCGACTGGTGGTGCTGAACAGTCGAAGGTGTTCGCTGGCCCGTGAGATAGGCTTTCGATTTCGCGGGGGCGCTCACCGTAGCGCGGGCATCGAGCTTCACGATGGAAGCCGCGGAGACCTAGTTGCTGGTATTTACAGTTCCTGTATACGTGACCTGCTTCGCCGCAGTGATAGCAGAGGCGGACGGTTATCCGAGGTGCGCCACGTGCTTGCCTTGCTACCACTTTGTCTTGAGGTAGACTGCAGATAGGTGGGTGTGCTCGGGAACCTTGAGCCGTGAGGCAGGCTCGAAGCAGTGTGTGGAATGACTGCATAGCCTCGTACCTGGGCCGCATAGCAGGATCTGTAGCCGGTGGCGCAGGGGATCGCAATGCCGCTGCGTATGTCAAGACTGGCGCCTCGGGAATCGCTGGTGTGATTGGGGTCAGCGGTGTGACGGCCTGCCGGACTTCTTGTCTGATTACATCCGCGAGGGCAAACACAGTTGATGGGATCCCACCACTTGAAGCTGTCGCAGTTCGTCCCAAACAATACTTCGAATGAAGTCTGCGAGGGCCTGTCTCTCGCTGTATGGGCCGATAGAGCATGCGGTGGCCGGGATCTGGCGTTCGTATTGTGATGACCGCTGCTGCAAGCGTACGTTTCATTGTGTTCGCCTCACTGATGAACTGGGCGACTGTCGTTGGTGGATGCGCACGAGCCCAGCGAAAAGCTGTTCTTTTACTCCACGCATCAAATGCCTCACCTTCTTTTCCTCGGGCATGACGGGGTCCGCGCGCTTGAAGAGCCAAAGCATGTCCTCGACAAACATGGATACTCGTTTCGTTTCGGCCGCTGGTTTCTGCAGGATATGGCTTGTTCTGCCCTCTCCTTCCTCTCGGTGTTCCGAAAGGCGTCACGGAGCTGACGGCTAAACTCTTGCCAGGTTGCAAAGGAGCCCTCGTGGTTCTCGTACCATGTCTTCGCAGAAATCCTCCAAGTAAAAGTAAACTATGCGCAGCTTGCGAACATCGGTCCCATTCGTTGATACAGGCAACCCGATCAAAGTGGTCGAGCCAGTCATCAACATCCTCGAAGATATCTCCATGGAACGGCTTTGGTGTCTGTGGCGCATGAAAAACATGGGCGAGAATAGAACCATGGGCATCGCTGGTTTGGACCGCCTGCTTGTCATCGGAGTTGCCATCTTTCTGGTGTCGATGTCAGGGACCAAATTCAGGAGGTAACCCACGCAGGCGGTGGCTGCTTCGTGCTCTGGGAGATGTAGCTGTCTCCACGATGGCCGACACAGCCGAAAGTACACGTACCCCCCACACTTCCACCAGTAATGTCGCGAGCAAAAACAAGATCTTCAGCCAGGAGTTCACCCGAACCGAGCAAACCAAAACGTTCTCTTCTTCTTCGTAGCCCAAAAACGGGTATGAGCCACAGCGGCTCGTTCATCAATGGTGGCATATAA
>WOVY01007605.1:0-18523 GCA_013436015.1 Rhipicephalus annulatus
TCTCCTTTAGATTAATAAGCGTGGTGGTCTCTGACAGTCTGGCTTTAGAATAATGAGCATGCTGGCCTCTGACAATATTTCCGGCAATGGCGACCGCAGCTGAGCCCGAGGCCACATGCATAATCATCTCGGTCTGCTTTTACATTCTAGCGTGCTACTTGGCCGGTGCGCGCCCTCTTCATCGTCTGATAGCGCCCTGAGCAAGAGCGGCCGGCTGATAAGATGTATGGCTGGGTGGTATATTTGGCTAGCTCATTTAAGACATACTACGGCCAGTTAATTAGCTACGTCATGCTAAGAGCGAAGTAATTACGCCTCATTCATAACAGTGTCATATCGTGGTGCAGGCACTGAGTAGTAGGATGAACAGGTAGGCGGATGATGGGATGATGTCGTCGACTAGATGTCTTGTCGCTTAGCTCTTCGTGCCTGATAGTAGCGGCAAGGACGGCAGGTGGGCCCATGTCGACGCTGGCAACCGTTGTTACATTTGCCAGCCTACAATTTCGGGGCAATACACGGTTCTTCAGCTTCTCGAAAGTACAGAAGTGACGTTGGACGGCGAAGATAAAAGTGAGGTCTTCCCTGCCTATCCAAAAAATTATAGACGTCCTCTGCTATACCCTTACGAAGGTGTGCGACCGTGTCCTCTTCACACATATACGTGTCTATGAACTTTTGCAGGCTTCAGAACCTCCTCTATGTAGGTGGTACACTTTCTGCAGGAGTCTTAGCTCTTTGAGCCAACGTGCGCTCCGCGCTTTTGTTTTTTTTAATCAGAGTCACCGAAGCATTTCTTGAGTTCGTCAGCGAAACGATCTCACGTTGTTGAAGAATCTTCGTATTTTCGCACCACATCAGAACGGTTTTCGGGAGAAACAGTGCGACATTTCCCAGTTGGTCGGTGGGATCCCAGCAGTTGTACCGGCTCACCCTTTTGTAATGTGGCATCACCGTCTTCTCCTGCTCTTCCCGCGAACAAGCGGGGTTCCACATAGTGATACCGAGGTGCAGCCGGCCTAACCTTTGCGTGCTGAGAAGCCGTGACCTTCGCTCTCGGCCATGACGGTTGTTGTTGGTGGCGGTCAGCAAGACGACAGCTCGGCTAAGTTTTCAAACAGCTGTGGCTCTGTGGTTCGCCGACTTGCTGTACCCAGCACCTCCACCACTCTGTTACATTAGAAATGTGTTTATTCCGCTGTGGCGTACCGGTATACTTGAAGGGGTCGGGCAAAAAGGCCTATCTCGCTAGCCGAACATCCTCTTCTCTAATCTGCCTGTTCCGCGCTACCCATGCTCATACACAAATCACACATGCAGTAACATTATAATGATGATCACATAGGGTAGAAACTGTGTTGACTAACGCACATATTAACGTGTTTCTAAATAACGCAAATTGACGCTACGGTATCAAAGACACGTTGCCTAAAATTATGCTAAGTAATACCTTGCAAATATGAATTAGGTTTTGTGGTAATCAGTAGTGTGTATAGCTCCGAACATTGCAAATTGCCGCTGAGGTAATTATTGCCACATTAAGTAAAACTTCACAGATCAATGCAAACTGCTCAGTGTGATATCAATAAGCCTAGCTAATTAGTAATTCAAAAGTAACATCAAGCTGATATTTGTATTCGAAGCATACCGAGTAGACTTGGTGTACCACCTACTTAAACAGTTGGGCGAAGCTAGGTGATCACCATTGAGACTATGGCTCCATCCTTGCACTGGTAGTGCAAGTTGGCCAAATTATCTTACATCCCAAGAAGGTGCTGCTTGGTGTCCACCGCATAAACACTGACAGTCACACTGCAGCATGACAGCGAACTTGGACCTTCTCAGATTCCAAGAGCTATCCGAATCAACGTGGGCAATCAGGTTGATTGACAGACGCAAGCGGCAAAGATTGGGTCCGCCCCCGCATTTGCTCAAGCTAAGAAGCAGTGTTCACAAAAGTTATATCATCACGTGGCTACATTATCTCACATTCCATTCACCGCGCTCACGACTTATCCACTCACAGCTGGTTGCCACCATGGTGCCAGCCCCCTGGTGACAACCATATCTCTATATTATTCGGAGTATTTGATAGAAGTGAAATGGGCTCCACTAGAGTGCCATGCGTGCACCCAGGCTCCTTCGCGAGCGGCGATTTCAGTGCTGCGGGCTGTATCCAAAGAGCCTGCCACGTGAGAAGAGAAACTCCCAATAACACGCCCGTGTGAGGTGCGATGTTGGCTTGGCAAAAAGATAGCACGACAACCACGACGACTTCTCTGCTTTGTTAAAATAGTGACTGAGTCACTGCGCAGACGTTCTCGCACCGCGAATCAACCACTGCGAATGCCCCACATGTGTTTCCAGTGCCACGCGCGTTCTGGTAGCCGGTCTTATCAGCGCTGCTATCACGCACTCCGTGCCATAACCACCGTAGGGTGAGCTCGGACCAAACGTTTGTACGGAGAAGCTCGGCCGTTCTCCACAAACACCCATGTCAAAAATTATGCGCTTCTCATACTCTTAATGTGGTTTGGGGACGTCAAAATTCTACACAATAATGTTTTTATTCTTATCCATGCTGTGAACGGTTCCTTCGCCGACGTGCTGAGTGGCACACATGAGTTGCTGCGAAGAACGGGGCCCTTCATGGATCCATATCTAGGTAACAGTGAGATGTGCAACATGAAAGCGCATGTCGTCTGGAAAAAAAAAAACTTCGAGTAGTATCTTTGAAGTAGCGCAAAATACATTTCGCGAGTCGGCGACGATTCGCATTTTTTCTCCTCTCACGAAATGTACTAATCGCCCCAGCTAAGCATACAGAAGCAATCAAATGACCTTAAAGATTTGACAACACAACAAACAGCCAGATTTGCACTGCCGACCATACTAGCGGTGAATGGTGGATTTCCTCGCAACCCGCTTAAGCCTTCAAATCATGAGCGCTGCCGAACAGTGGCGGTTGCTTTGCCACCATACTATTTTGAGTTTCGTAGGCTAGATGGCTGCATGCGGGCTGAAATAATACAAATGAAATGTTTGGCACAGAACCCATTTCCCAGAACTATTTCATTTGCACCAGAAACTATGTTGAAACTCTATTCCGGCATTATCCTGTACGTGTTGTTGTCTTTCTTGTCACAATGACTGAAATAATAATTTGACTTAATGATAATCAAGCACTTAATGATAACCATAATATTATTAAAGATAGTTATGAATAATCGTAATCATTGACTTGCGTGGCATGTATAAACATGATACATGCAACGCTCATAGTGCGCTGGCTGCCATTTCACCAGCTTCACATATACCATTATGGTATTATGGGACGTCAATGGACAAAGGACTGCAATGACACGTCTCAAACTTGATAGTCATGACATGCATGTCGTAAATGTGACAGCATGCTACGCTCATAGTGCACTCGCTTGCCGTTTCTTTAGCTTCACATATACCAAATTTGGTGTTACGTGACGAGAAAGGATGACGAAGGTATGTGTTGGGTGCAAACATAATAATCATGGCATGCGTGTTAAGTAAAAACAGGAGAACATAGCACGCTCATGAAGCGTTTGCGGTTGTTTCGCTGGCTCCACATACACCAAATTTGGTATCACGGGACGTGGAATTGATGAGGAAGGTGAATGACAGTTTAAAACATGATATTCCTGTCGTGCGTGTCATGTCAAACATGACTACGTGCTACGTTCATAGCATGCTCGTAGCCACTTCGCTAACTCTACATATGCCAAATATGTTATCAGTTGACGTGAATATACGAAGAAGGTAAATGGCATGTCCAAACATGATAATCATGAGATGGAAGTGATGTATGGCATAATTTACGTGTGCCCTCGCAACGATGTGTTGATTTTAAGGTGACTTATCAACATTTCAGGTTCGTGCTTTGCATATCGTGATTCCCACTTTACGTGGGATCTGCCGATTTTTTCACTGCAATCTTGAGACCATGTTTTTACTTCGTTGTTAAATATTGGATGAAAATGATCAGTAGACGTTGAGAAATAAAAAAAATATTTTACTGGTAAGTGGTCATGCTAAGCTATGAGCGAATTGGACTTTAGAAAACACAAGCCTGCCAGTTTACCATGACACACTGACATTATATTTCGTCATTAAAAAAAAGACAGATCAGTGCTCATGACAGTTAGAAATTTGCATTTCTTTAACGAAAAACAGATCTAGCTCCTTTCCGAGTTCCATTTTCTAAGATTCTTGCCTCTATTTCCGTGAGCTTTATTTTATCTGCTATCATTTTTGAGCAATTGTTGTCAGACTCCCTATGCAATATTGCAAAGAATGAAAATATAGCCTTTTCGTTTTGCTGCCCTGAGAGCCTCAGACATTGGGGAGTGTCTCAAAGTTCTTCATATCTTGTGTGCACATCATGCAGATTTCTATAATTCTTTTTTTTCCTGAAAAATGTTAGTAAGGCAATATGCCTTGGACACTTAAAAAAAGTGTGCTTGCTTCACTAGTAAAAAAAGGAACCAGTGGCATTAACGCACAGGATTGAAGCTTGTGAGTATCTTTGTTGAAAACATTTTGAGAAACCTCTCTAAATAATTCATTCCTTTAGGTAGTGGCGGTGAGGGTCTATGAAGCTTGTTCAGCGAACTGGGAGTGTGGGGGTAAACACAGACACAAAGCAGGGAGCAGGCACATAGCATGAGCGCTCGACACAAAGCAAGAGACAAAGCAGAGAGGAGGCTATGGCCTCCTCTTCGCTTTGTGTCTGTGTTTAACTCTGCGCTCTCAGGTTCGTTGAAAAATTATAAATTACCAACTAGCCACCTTTTCATCCTTTTCTAGTCTATCAATTTTTGTAACTCAAAACTACATTATATAGTACATTAAATTCAGTTGTGATATCAGTACAATAAATGAGATCGGCCTGACGAATTTCATCATTTATTTTCAAAAATATCGACAGTCGTTTTTATTTCCACGTCCCAACGAATCCATTACCAGTGTATACCGCACCAAGTCCCCGAGTTAGCGCCGCAGGTGTGACGGATGGATAGATGGATGACAACGTTATTGTTCTGCCAGATACTTACTCCCCTTACTCTCTTTCTCCGGCACACTGGCCTGAAGAGACGGGGGCCGGCACCTTCTCGATTAGAAGCAGATGAAGAGGTTCCGACTCATCTAGGGTTCTCTTGCCAGGCGGATGTCTTGTTGCTGTGAAGCGGGGCCCTTGTTCCGCAGCAGGGCATTCCAGGCCTCTTACAAGTTATATTTGATTTAGCGCCTAGGCAGCCGTCGCACTGTCATATTATGTGGTCGATTATCAGTGTCTCCTTACAGTGCTTGCATCTATCGTTTTCCCTATAGTCTTTCTGAACACCATATGCCAGACAGGGTTTACAAAATTGGCAGCTTGCAGGCGCCACCATGCGAATACCTTCCTATTATTAAGGTTTTTCTTCCGGTGGTGGCACTACTTTCTGAAGTAGCCGATAATGTTCATTGATTTCAGTCTAAATTGGTTGACTGTCGTCTATTTTCTGGCAGTAGGGCAGCTTCATAGTCAAGCGGAAGTAGAAAGTTCGGGCTAATACATAGGCCACCTCGTTGCTAGGAACGAACGTGTGTGTTGGGATCCGAATTAGGATAATTTTTCTGTTTAGCCATCTACCAGACAGAACTCTTTCTGCTCCGGGCGACATCTGACCTTTGCGGAAATTCCAGATGGCTCTTTTGCTATCGCTGTTTATAAAATGAGTTTCCGTTTTTACGCAAGCGAGCGCTATCAAATTCTCAAGCTGTTTCTGTGTTGTGGCTTCCAATAGTGACGACAGGAATGGGGCCACCTTGGCTCTGGCTGCTCAATATCCGGCTTTGCATGAATTACTTGACCGAAAGCGTTAAATGCCACAACAACACGATAGATCCGCAAAATAGGAGAATTCGGTTTCACTGCAAAATACTCTAAACATACTGTATCAAGGGACACTATAGCAAGAGTTAGTGTACATGAATAAGTTGGCGGACATATTGCAGTGCGTTCTTCTTGAGCAGACTGAAGCAGCGCGATAGCTTGGATACTATTCAGGACACTGCCTCTATAGTAAATGTTGTTTGTCCTTCGGTAATTGTTTAGATGTGCCACTAAACGGCGTAAATTTGGTGGTTGCGAGGAGTTATGTAAGCTTATAAACGATTAGAAGCAATATTTTAGTTTCAATTGATTTGATATGTGGGGTTTAACGTCCCAAAACCACCATATGATTATGAGAGACGCCGTAATGGAAGGCTCCGGAAATTTCTACTACTTGGGGTTCTTTGACGTGCACCCAAATCTGAGCACACGGGCCTACAACATTTTCGCCTTCATCGGAATGTTTCAGTTTTACAGAAGCTTCCTGTCAACAGTTTTTTTAATGGCTTGCGCACGAGCAGTAATGCGGCTCGTTTGGCACGGTTGACAAAGTATTCTCTGGCATTATAGTTTCACTCTGGGTTATAAACGAATTCGCAGGACATGCGCTAGGAGCAGTGGAAATGAATTTCTCCACAGGCAACACGAAACAGTGTGAACGGAATACTTGGGTGGATTAACAGCTTGGTCCGTCTTTATCTTTGTTCTTACTGTTTCTAGAATTCAATCAACATGTAACAAGTGGTCCATGTCTTCTTGAACCCACTGAAGGCATAGAATCTCTGATGCAACTGCGGTTTCTTTTCTTCCAATAGGTTTGTGAACACGGCCAGCAACCACTTGAAGAACAGTGTTTCCCAGTCCAAGAGCTTCCTCGGTACACTGCTCTCTCAAAAGGTAGTAGCGTTCGGCGTGTTGAGCATAAACAAGCTCCAGTTTTCCAGTGATGTCTATAAAGGGAGGCGGTCTCCCTTCTCCTGGTAAGTTTACTTCCGTAAATTTCAAGCTTTCATTATCAAGAAAATTAATTCCAAAGAAAGGCAAGAAAAGGATTGATGATTGATTGATAAGTAGGGTTTAACGTCCCAAATTCACCATATGATTATGAGTGACACCGTAGTGGAGGGCTCCGGAAATTTCGACCACATGGGGTTCTTTAACGTGCACCCAAATCTGAGCTCTTGGGCCTACAACATTTCCGCCTTCATCGGAAATGCAGCCGCCGAAGCCGGGATTTGAACCCGCGACCTGCGGGTCAGCCATCGAGTACCTTAGCCATCAGACCACCGCGGCAGGGCACCCGTGCAGGAAAAGGAAGGTGAAAGGGTGAAAGCTTACGATGACCATCCAGGATGGTCAAGCTGTGACGTGGCTTTCTGCCTGTATTCCTGATATTTATACCATGTATTTATACAAAATAAAGTTGAAAGTTCAATATCTAATCAATGGGTGGGTGCGGGAGCAAACGTATTGCAAGTAGGCTTGGTTTTCTTATAGCTGTAGCTCTGAAAAAAAATAAATCTACTTGTCGAAACATCGGCTCCATCAACAAACCACATGCATGTCTGCCAATTTTCAGCCAAAGGGTGTTGGTGCTACTTAACATATCTAACAAAAAGTATGAAGGCCCCCAGAACGTAACGTGGGCAATATATTGTTAACATTTTCGTAATAGAAACATATCTTTTGATGGCCCCAATGCTGGTAAGATTCACGTTAAAGGTAATATCGAGGCTGGAAGCTGACGGACAGAAGCGCAGACTATCAACTGAATATTTATTCTTCGCAGAACACATATACGCGACTGTGAGAAAATGTGACAGAGAACAAGGCAGATTGGGAGTAAAAAAAACAAAACATGACATCGGAGAATCAATGCAAGTGGCAAATGGCTAGACTGACTGGTCATACACTGCATTTACCAGGAACAGTACCTTTCATGTAAGAAGCATTGAATGATGTTCTTATGCTCGCAATCAGCGAAAAATATGTGCAGGCCACAGAGTTGCACTAATTTTTATCAGGCACTCACAATCGTATCTCAAAAAAAAGCAACCACATGGGCATGCAGGCCGTTTTCTTGGCACCGACAAATTCCAACTTGACAACAAGCCTCGACGATCTTGCTTGACTAAGTATAAAATCCAGTTGTTCAGATGTAATGAGAGCTTAGTGTATGGGATTTCACTAATATGTCGGGCTTATTAACGTGATAACGTTAGAGTGTTCGTGTCGCAGAAATTCTGCCGTTGGTGTTGAAATCGTTGGTTGTGAAATTCGTTCGACAGGTGTCACGATGAAAACAAGTCCATTCGGCGATTTGTAGGGGCATTCGGGAGGCCATCAAACTACGTCGCAAAAGGCCGGGATAGGGCAACCATCACCGCTTAACACACACAGGAATTTTCAAAGAGCTCTTAATAGTGACAACTATGTCCATCTAGTGGAAAACACACTGTTTCGTTTATAAGAGACCGGTAGAGGTTGAAGGGGCTGTTTATTAGGTCGTGAGGGGCAGCTCAGAAGCGGCCGACTGCATGGTTATAGATCCTCCTGATCATCTTCTTCCTTTCTCATTCCGGCCGACAGGTGCGTTCACCGTATACGCTTCGTTGTCTTCGTGCATGTGCGCAACATTCCTCTCCACGCAGACGAAGGGCCGCCGGACGAGTCAGTCGAGTTGTCGTGACGTGTCCAGTTTCAGGCGGGCCACATGAACCACTTGAGTTTTGGCAGCTCGTCGACCACTCGCCGTGAGACGAGCTATTACACAGTTGACCTCTGTAAGTCTGTCAACAATGACAAAAGGTCCATCGTAAGTGGCCAAAAACTTTTGGCATAACCCGCGCTTGCGCATCGTAGTCCATAACGACACCAAATCACCACGGTGATAAATCACTGGTCAATGGTGAATGTCATAGCGTGCTTTTGCTTTGTCTTGCGATACCAATGTGCGTAGTCCAGCTATGCGACGCGCCCCTTCGCCGAGGCAGAGAGTATCGGCGACAGTGACGTCGTGATCACAGAAAGGTAAGATTGTGTCGATGGTGTGCCGGGGCGAACTTGCATAAAGCAAAAAAAGGGCTACAATCTGCAATCTCATGCTTTGCAGTGTTGATCGTGCAAGTAATGAATGGGAGTACGTCATCCCAGTTCATGTGGTCTTATAAAATATACATAGACAACATGTTGATAATGGAGCGGTTGGTACGCTTCATCAGCCCATTAGTTTGGGGGTGGTATGGTGTCCTGTGACGCAGGCGGAATTCGCACAAACGAAGTAGCTCCTCCACGACATCCGCTGTGTCGCCCACGATTGCTGATAATCAGGCGAGGTGGGCCGTGTCGGAGGATGACGTACTGTAGCAAAAACGACGAGTCTTCGCTGGCAGTTGCGGAGAGGACGGCCGCCGTGTCGCAGTAGAATGCGTGGTAGTCGACGCGACCAATTATCCATCGGTTGCCCTTAGCCGAATTTTGAAAGGGGCCCAGAAAGTCAATCCCAACTTGTGCGAAAGGTTCCACTTGGAGTTGGCATCGGCTGTAGAAGACCAGCTGGACCAGTTGATGGACGTTTTTGACGCTGAAATTGCATGCAGCTTGCCACATAACTCTCAATGGAATTCTGCATACCAGGCTAATAAAAGCGCTCTTTAGTCTGGTGAAGCGTCTGCGCCAAACCTAAATGTCCAGATGTAGTGTCGTCATGCACGACACTCATAATAACTGTTCGCAGGCTCTCCGGGACCACTAGAAGGAAATGCGCGTCACTGCTGGAGAGGTTTCTTTTGAACGACAGTTCTTCAAGAATACAGAAACGGCGTGCAATAGTGAAAGCGGATGCAGCGGCGAATAATGGTGCTAGATTAGCGTCCTTCCACTCTTCTGCTCTGAAACTGGTGTAGTCTGGGAATGTAGGTGACACAGACGCTACAAGCTGGTCAAGGTCATCCGATTCAGAATCTGTTGTGCTCAGTGGCATACGTGAAAGACAGTCCGCGTCAGCATGTCGACGACCACTCTTGTAAGCGACGGTAAAACTGTATTCTCATAGCCGGAGTGCCCAGCGCGCAAGGCGGCCGCAAGGGTCACGAAGGTTGACAAGCCAACACAACGAGTGGTGGTCGGTTACGACTGTGAATGGCCCTCCTTAGAGGTAAGACATAAACCGCTGAATTGCAAATATTAGCGCCTGGCATTCTTGTTCCATGACAGTGCAATTTCGCTCCGGCCTGCTTAGGGAGCGACTTGCGTATGCGATCACGTGTTCGCGGTCACCGTAACGTTGTACTAGGACAGCTACAATACCTATGCCGCTAGCATCCGTATGAAGCTCTGTCGGAGAAGAAGGACTGAAGTGCTGAAGGACGGGACGTGACGTCAGCAAAAACTTCAATTGACAGATTGAAGAATCATCGCACTCCGCAGTCCACTCAAAGCAATTGTCCTTTCGTAAGAGGCATGTGAGAGAGTACGCAACATCGGCAAACTTTGGAATAAAGCGGCGGAAGTACGAACAAAGCCCCAGGAAACTACGAAGCTCCTTTACGGAACGCGGAGCATTGAACGCTTCAACTGCTGCTGTCCTCTAGGGGTCAGGGCGGATGGCCTCTTTGTCAACGTGATGCCCAAGCACAAGTGTCTGGCGGTCTCCGAAGTGGCATTTCTTCGAGTTTAAAACTAGGCCAGCTTTTCGGATGCAGTTCAAAACAGTATCCAGACGAGAGTTGTGTTCACTAAACGTGCGGCCAAAGATGACGACGTCGTCGAGGTAGCACATGCAGATGTTTCATTTTAAGCCACGCAGAATGGTGTCCATAACCTCTCAAACGTTGTCGGTGCATTGCATAGTCCAAATGGCATCATGTTGAATTGAAAGAGCCCATCCAGGGTTACAAAGGCAGTCTTTTCCTTGTCCTCTGGGTGCACTGGAATTCGCCAATAACCGGATCGTAAGTCCACGCAGGAAAAATAAGAGGCTGAATGTAAGCAGTCTATTGCGTCCTCCATAAGGGGCAGCTCGTATACGTCTTTTTTAGTCACGGTATTCAGTTGGCGATACTCGACGCAAAATCTCCAAAATCCATCTTTCTTCTTAACAAGGATTACCGGTGCTGTCCACGGACTGGCTGACTTTTGTACCACTCCCTCTGGCATCATTTACTGCACTTGGTCGTTGATAACATCTTTCTGACAGGGAAACGCGATATCGTTTTTGGCGAATCGGACTTGCCGCGCCAGTGTTGATGGTATGGCGCGTTCGAGACAGGAGGATAGGGATTACTTTTACTTCTGCGCAAAGTCAATACTGAAACGTGCTTCAACACCACATTCATTGATGTTCTGCGCTCGCTTGAGCTAAGCGACTTATTTATTATTGCCATGAGCGCCCCGTCCAAATTGTAACAACCAGTTCCGGCACGTTCTTCCGGCACGTCTGTGAGCTCGACCACTGATAAGGTCATGTGTTTTTTGCTGACAGAAGCTAATTTCAAGCAATTGGGTAGTGTCACGGGCTCAGAGGGACAGTTTACAGTCCATAAACCAGTTCGTCTGCCATCGATCGACACCACACAGCGGGGAACCAACACATTCGTCTTCACGCAGTTTACGTGCATTGGTTCTACGCTAGCATCGAAGCTGTCAGAATCCGCGCCGCGACAAACAACAGGAACACGTATGGTAGACAACGCAGGTATGAACGTATCGCCAAAAACACACAGCGTAGTTTCGTCGTCCGCTGGAGTTTCCAGAAGTTCTGACGGCATCTGGCTACTCACAAAGACTTTCCCCGTGCGACAGTCCAGAGTGGCACCACATTTTCTCAAGAAGTCTATTCCGAGAATGACGTCATGAGTTGACCGAAGAAAACTCTGTCGTATGATGAGGCCCCCCAAAAATACTTCAGCACTACACACACCACTAGGGCGCAACGGTTCTCCACTCACTCCACAGAACGTCGAAATTTCATCCCAGGTAAAGACACCTTTCCGCCCTAACCACGTCTTAAAAGAAGCACTCATCACGGAAATCGTTGCACCTGTGTCCACCAAGGCCATCACAGGCACATCATCTACAAAAACACGACCTTTGTGTTTAAACATACACACATGAGGTATTTCTTTCAGTAGGACGTTTCCAGCGGCCTCAACCCCATTGGCCGCGCTGGCTAGTTTTCCGGTGGCGATGAGGGCGCTTTGCGACGCAGCTGTAAAAGAGAACGATGAGTACGAGATCGCGGTGGGGACGTTAAACTCCTGTCAGATTCCGGGGAGTGGTTGCGCATGTTGCTGGGCCAATAGTTGTAATCAGGTAGTATGTGGGCCAGCCGCCGGACACCATGAGAAGGTTCGAAGGGTCGTAAAAAGTCGGATGTTTGGTGATACCGAGGTGTCACCCGACGGTTGCGAAACCGCGATATGTGGGCCTGGCACACCGCAGGGATAGCACACCGGTCGAGGTCGAACGTTGGTCGCTCATCGATGAATCGAGCGTCATTATTTGTTCTTGTGTAACGGATGTTACTGGTCGGGTACATCGTAACGAGACATAGGATGTTGAGGAGGCATGCGCTGAGGGCGTCGGTCATACTGCGACGCGGGAAATTGGGTTGTCATCCTTGACTGTGGGTCTGGGCTGTACTCCACAGTTGCCGCGCTCATCGTCGGTTGCCATAGGGTCAACGGAGGCACATCCATAGCCTCACGTGGTAGACACAACTCTTGATGATCAGCTGTCGAAAATGACATTTATCGGTGGGGCAGTTCTTTGCGAACAATCTGTCAAATCGTAGGAAAGAGGTGGAGGCCATAATTCGTGTCCACACTGGCAAAAGATGTAACGTTAGCCAGCCGACCAAACTTGGGCGCAAGTCGACTCATCTTGAGCGTTTCAATTGTTCGGCAATGCTGAACGACGTCGGACACAGAACTGAAGCTTTCTTTTCCAATTAGAAATATATACACATTCTCAGCAATCCCTTTGAGCGGATGACCAACTTTGTCCTTTTCCGACATAATAGCACAGACCAACTTACACAGCCTTAACACTTCTATGTAAGTGGTGCATGTCTCACCTGGTAGCTGTGCCCGTTGCGACAGTGTTTGCTCAGCCCACTTCTTTCTAGCAACCAAGTCGCCGAAACACGCCCTGAGCTCTTCAACAAAAAGGTCCCACGTCATGAGTGCGTCCTCGTGGTTCTCGTACCATACCAGTGCGGTGTCGGTCGGGAGAACACTGCGTGGGGCTAGCATCGCGGCTACATCCCAACTGTTGGACTTGCCCACACGTGTGTATTTGGTGAGCCAGGCGTCGACATATTCTCCGGCTTTTCCTCCGAAGGGCGGTGGAACTCGGTAGTATGAAAGTGGACCAGACGGTTGCTGTCCTGAGAACGCCTGCTTCTTCGGGCATGTCGAAGTCACGACAGATGGTAAGAGACCGGCAAATCGACGGCTTCGTCGAAGCTGTGGCAGTGATCGTTTCGTAGTTGAAGCGCTTACGCAGCTCCTCCACCACTCCGTTATCTTTTAAAGAGACCGGTAGAGATTGATAGATGCCATTTATTAGGTCGTGAGGGGCAGCTCAGGAGCGGCCGACTGATTAGAGATCCTTCTGATCCTGTTCTTCCTTTCTCACTCCGGGCGATAGGTTCGTTCACCGCATACGCTTCGTTGTCTTCGTGCATGTGCGCAACATTCCTCTCCGCGCAGACGAAGGCTGCCGGATGAGTCAGTCGAGTTGTCGTGGCGTGTACAGTTTCAGGCGGGCAACATGAGCCACTTGAGTTTTGGCAGCTCGTCGACCACTCGCCATGAAAAGAGCTGTTACATAGTGGACCTCTGTAAGTCTGTGGACAATGACAAAAGGTCCATCGTAAGTGGCCATCTGGAAGCATTGTGAGACGGATTATGACCTCCTATATGGCAAACGCACGGCATGTATTTTATAGGCTATGTTTTCTTTTGCTTTATATCAAGAGTCTGTATATACCATTTGTGTGCGCGTTCTGGTACATTCAACTGTGTGCGTGCATGCGTGCGTGCGCGCGCGTGTGTGTGTGTGTGTGTTTGTAAAATATATTATTTTTATTTATTATTTACTTATTATTATTTACAAATACTGCTGTCTCGGTTCGAGACATAGCAGGAGTGGGTACATGTTTTAGTACAAAGAAAGTACAACAAGAGAAACGCTAAGATTATACAAACAAGATGAAGAAATGATAAGCTTACATAGCTTGAACAAAAAAACTCTTATCAGGTGCAAGTACAGATCTTGATAGGAACTCGGAAAAGAACAACCACTAAGACAATGCAAAAACAGCTGAAAACTATATGGAATTACGTAGTTTCGCAACGAACTCTTCATGAGTCAATGCGCGAAACGAACCATCCAAATTGTTCCAGATTTCAACAGTGTATGGAAAAAATGAATACTTAAACAGTCAATATGTGCCCTGAAAGGAATAATGTTTAGTCTGTGGGTTTGCCTAGTGACACGTGTATTAGCGGGTACAAAAGAGAACGGTGCTTGAATACCGAAAGGCGTTGTGGACGATCTTGTGCAGCAAAATACGCGTTCGTGTTCGCGCCTATGCTCCAAAGGCTGCAATGATAACATGTGCGCATGTGATGAAGGTGAGAAGCTGCGATCGTAGCGACCGAAGATGAATCTGATAGCTTTTTTCTGGATTGATTCTAGCTGAGTTATGTCACACGTGAGGTGAGGAGACCACACAGTTGAGGCGTATTCGAGTATCGGACGGACAAGTGATTTGTAGGCAGCCAGTTTACATTCTAACGTTGCATTTTTTAAAGTTCGCTTCATGTAGCAAGTTTTCGAAGCGCTTTAGCAGAGATATGGTTGATATGGGCATGCCATTTTAGGTTATGTGAAAAAATGACACCCAGATATTTGAACTCACTAACTTGGGACAAGTAACTACCATAAGTATTGTAAGAGTAATTCAGCGGCTTCTTTTTGTTTCCGAAAGTCATGGCGACTGTCTTGGTAAAATTGATTTTCATTTGCCACATATTACTCCATTGGCAGAATTTGAAAATACCTTATTTAATTCTTCTTGATCACTAGCGTCAGAAACAATGCGGTACAAGACACAGTCATCTGCATATAGGCGCAATTTAACGTTGGTGTTATTAATAACACTTACTACATCATTAATGAAAATGACAAATAACAGAGGTCCCAGAACTGAACCCTGAGGGACTCCAGATGTGACTGTTACCGATGAAGAATGCGTGCGATTAAAGTAACAAATTGAGATCTTAAGTGTAAATAGTCAGTGATCCAGTCTATTAATTTGGACCCTTTTAATATTGCTCGAACTTTACATAGAAGCTTTTCATGAGAGACCATGTCAAAAGCTTTCGAGTAATCTATGAAAATGGCGTCAAGCTGATCATGACTATTGAGTGCAGAGCTATGTCGTGAGTAAACTCAATGAGTTGCGTGACGGTGGAGAAACCAGAGCGAAAGCCGTGCTGGCTTTGTGAGAGGAGGCTGTGGAAAGTTAAATACTGTACACTATGTTTATGAATAATGTGTTCAAGAAGCTTACAGCAAGTCGAAATAAGAGATATTGGTCTATAATTTTCTATAAGCTGCTTATCACCAGATTTATATACTGGAACGACGCTGGCAATTTTCCAAGCTCTGGGAACAATTGAGGTTTCCAGAGATTTATTGAAGATCACTGTAAGATAATGGGCATTCCATTCTGAGTATCTCTTCAAGAACATGTTCGGTATGGCATCAGGTCCTGCGCTTTTAGTCGTGTCAATTTTTAGCAACAGGTTATGAACCCCAGCGTGAGTTACCTCGAGATTCGGCAACGCATGTTCTGAGCTATGTATAAAAGGAGGACGAGAACCATCATCTTGGCTGAAAACAGAGTGAAAGTATCTGTTGAAGCCATCTGAAATAGTGGCAGGATCAGTGCAAGTTTGATCGTTGATGATGAATGCTGTAGAGTCATGAGAAGAGGGAAGTATTGATTTCCAAAATTTTGATGGGTTTTCTTTCATGTACGTTGTTAACGTCGTGTTGTAATAAAACTTTTTCGCTTCTGTCATTTTCGTTCTTAGCTCAGACTTCAGCGAAAAAAGAAATGGATCGAGGCGGTTTCGCTTGCGCATGCGCTTAATACGCCGTATGAGATGGATTATGTCACGTGTGTACCATGGATGCTTGGGTTATGTTTTACACATTTTTGAGGGACGAACTGTGTCACACAGGTGCGCGCCAAATTATAAAACTGATCTAACAATGCATCAACACTGCATGATTCACTGTTTGCCATAAACATTATCGAAAGAGGATTCTAACAATTCTACAATCGCAAGATCATTAGCATGCGTGGAAATCAGTAACGGTGCTGAATTTCGGGTTACAAGGTTCATGAGTCACGTTTAGTTGCAGCAACACACCCTTGTGATCAGATAAACCATCTATTATGTCACACTCAAAGCCATGTTGCAGCAGTTCTTCATTAAGGAACACAAGGTCGAGAACAGAGTTATCTCTGGTTGGACGTTCAACCACTTGCGTTAAGTCAAAAGAAACAGCCATGTTAATCAGGAAGTCGCATAGTGCCTTTTCACGGCATGTTGAAGTTAGCAAGTCCCAATCAATACAAGGAGCATTGAAATCGCCTGTGATGATCATTTTATAATTACTAATTCGGTTACGGGCTATGTATTCTGTAATATGTGAAAATACATCATCCTCAGAGCAGGGTGAACGATAAACAGCTCCCAATCACCATCACGAACCAGAAAGTTTTATGCGACACCAAACAGATTCAGTATTGGGAAGTTCAGGTAGCACTGAAAATTCGATGCCTTTCCTAATAAAAACAGCAACACCACCACCTTTACTGAATGCCTGTCATTTCTTATCACCGAATAGGCTGGCGGCAAAAATTCGGAATCCGATATAGCGTTTTTCAGCCATGTTTTCCGTAACACAAATAACTGAGGGGTGGTGACACTCTACTAGCAATTAAAATCCTGAACCTTGTTAAGCAGACTGCGAGCATTTATGTTCAAAAGGGTTAGTTTCCGTTCACTACTGAGTCACTCTGTGCCCCTAGAAACGGTGGCACGAGGAGCCTGAATAAGTGTTTTGCGAGCACTGTCCCACGAGTAGCGAACGCTGTCGACTATCAAGGAATCGTATTGTAATCTGTATTTAGATGCCTGTTTACGGATATCAACCGAATGATCCCACAAGTTTTGCGGATTTGCCGTATGCGTGCAGAAAAATCTTCGTTAATGTATATGCTGGTTCCTTTCAGCTTTCTGGAGTCTCTTAAGAATTTCAAGCTTGGTTCTGAAGTCCAGTAGTTTAAAGATTACAGGGCGCCCCTTTTCACTTCCTCGCGTGCCGAGTCTGTGGCAGCGTTCAATGCCATCGCATTGAACTCCAATCTTGCAGGATAACAAATTTGTCACAGAAACCAGCAACGTTTCGGAAGTTTCATTCGTTGGTTCATTCAGGCCATAAATGATCAAGTTATTCCTGCGGGATCGATTTTCAAGGTCATCATTTCTACGATCAAGTTTGTCGATTGTATCTTTGAGGTTTGCAACCGCTACTTCTAGTTCGTGAACACGTTGAATGGCATCATTTGCAGTTGCAGACAATGTTTCAATGTTTTCTAGACGCTGTTCAAAAGAAGTCATTCTTGAACGAGCGTCGAAAGCTCATCACTAATTCGCTTCTGTCCGGTTATCAGTTCGGTGAGCATACTTTCTACCTTTTATCTGGGGCCGGGATTTAACTCAACTCGCCAGAGAGTTGCAACAAGATTCTCAGAGAAGCAGGAGACATGAAATACCACACCAAAGTGCTGAGGGTCTGGCAGCAGCAACAAGAAACGGTCATCGCTCCGATAACATTTAGAAGGATATATCGGGCCTACCTGCAACAGGAAGCACACGTGTTTGAAGAACCGTCAGCCATGACGCTGCCAGACCCACTGAAGAGGATTGACCGTAGCGTCGGCTTTATATCATTTCGTGTCCGTGTCGATGACGTTCCAGTGCTGTGCCATGCGCACTCCGGTGAAGCAACAGCGAGGTCAGTCAGAAGAAACAGTCGCATTGCCACCTGCCGGATAGCAGGCTTTACTGAAGGGAGGGCCATCAAAAGCAGAGTGGTTGAGAGGGAAACTTGAAGGTGAGACGGAGCTCAGAAAGTACGGGCCAGCGATGCTTGCGGCAATCTGCAACAGGAAGCACACGTGTTTGAAAGAACCGTCAGCCATGCCGCTGCCAGACCCACTGAAGAGGATTGACCGTAGCGTCGGCTTTATATCATTTCGTGTCCGTGTCGATGACGTTCCAGTGCTGTGCCATGCGCACTCCGGTGAAGCAACAGCGAGGTCAGTCAGAAGAACAGTCGCATTGCCACCTGCCGGATAGCAGGCTTTACTGAAGGGAGGGCCATCAAAAGCAGAGTGGTTGAGAGGGAAACTTGAAGGTGAGACGGAGCTCAGAAAGTACGGGCCAGCGATGCTTGCGGCAATCTGCAACAGGAAGCACACGTGTTTGAAAGAACCGTCAGCCATGCCGCTGCCAGACCCACTCA